>BOPM01001728.1:7025-22025 GCA_022179025.1 Porites australiensis
AATACTCGAGAATTGAAATCAATCAATAAATCAAAGACTTAATATATAAATTCATCGAAATTATACGAAATACATAAATACGTACAAATAAATAGATACATAAAAATCAAATAAGATAAAAATGAATACTGTGAATAAAAACTGAATCATTAATTTGTAATTAAAACATTTATGTAAGTAGATATATACTGACAGGTTAAGGAAGCTTCTGGACGTTTTGAAGAAATTTTACATCAAATTTGATGGGGGTGGGTAGTCATATCCATAAGGCCTTATGAAAGGAGAGGCTTATTTTGGACTTGTACGGTGCCTGAACGGTAGTTGAGCTTATGTACACGTTTGATTTTTTCAACTTTGTATTAGTGGAGACCGGTTTACCCGACCTCTTTTGCTGTTTCTTAACGTGAAAATAAGAGGTAAAGATGGCAAATCAAAATCAAACCAAAAAACACAGGGTTGTAAATAAGAAGGTAATTGTGGAATTTACCATCTTTGCCCCACTGACTTAATTCTCAGTTTTCACAAAATTGCGACATAATTTGTGCAAATCCATTCTTTCGTCCAATGTAGGCCGCACGGATATATTGTAAAAATATTATTTTATTAGCTCAAAACTTCGGAAAACTCGCACTCCTTTACTTCGCTCACTCGATGGTTTTCCGAAGTTTTAAACTCGTGAATGAAGGCCTTACAACCCACTCGTTATAAAGTAATCTAAAAACACACTACATAATTAAATACATGGCACGTAATAACAGAAAAGAAAAACCGAATTCTCCTTGATGCAAGTATGACCAAGGGGCGAGACCTGAATCCGGAAGAAAAGAAACTAGCTGAAGATGTCAGGGTAATGACGATTAGGCTGAAAAATACTGTGGAGCGTCTTCGAGAGCTCGCTGACTATCTTGACGAGGTGTGGAGTGACTGCCAACGAGTGTCTGCTTTTGGAACAGGTGTTGGGATCCTAGGCAGTGTCCTGACAATCGCGGGAGGTGTCGCTACAATCATGACGGGTGGAGCTGCTGCACCTTTGCTGGGAGTAGCCGCAGCTTACACTAACTTAAAGGGACAGTGTCCCGATTATGCGCACGCGCGAGCGTCATCTGTTTTTTCTTCAAAAGACAATAGAACTGTCATATTGACTCGACAAGATTTCCTTCCGGACCACACCGCCGACAGAGATTTGTTGTTTATATTCTCAAGTAATATTTTAGACTTTCGTCTTATATAAAAATTTGGCTCGCGGTTCGAAGACTTGTCGCGATTTTATCGCTTGCTGGGCCGCCTCGCCACCCGAAAATATCGTTCCGCTCGCTTTAAAAACATATTTTCTTATTTGAAACTCGTGTCAGAGGTCAGTTGTTCCAAGTCTAGTAATATCTGCCTGATTTGCTCGCGTTGTAGCCTCAAATAGCCTTATTTATGTCTTTTGAAAGACATAAATAAAAATGCAATCTCAACGCTATGAATCATCAGAAAGGTTAGTCAAAAATTATATTATGATTTCATGGCACTAGTTTTTCTAAACATGTAGCGCCTGTTTGTTTGATTTTGTCGGCCGTTAGGGAGATTTATTTAAAAAAGTTTACTAACGCGTCGTTGCAAAACATTCTGCTTCACGAAGCTCCCCTCCACAAGATCTCCTCAGTCACATCAATGTCTCAATGGTTTGCTTCTTACAGTCTTTATTGTTGCCGTTTCATTTCTGCGTATTCCTTTCACAATTATCTGAGCTTTTATGGAAGCTGGCAGAAGAAATAAGCCTTCAATCGGCATCAAAGTGCTTCCAATCTTTTGGTCCTCCGGCCAACGGCAATAAAATTAACGCCAAAAAATCCAGATTTTGCCCAAATCGAAACTTAACAGGAACAATATATCATTGATCTGTAATCCTGAGAAGTTTTAGTGTCGTATTGAACCTGGTCAAGCGCGATGCAAACGGATTTTTCAAGGTTCTCTTACTCTCCTCGCATCTTTTGATTTCGCGACATCCTGTCCAAAAATCAAAGTTTGGTGCATGCGCAGTAACGGGATACTGTTCCTTTAAGAACGAGCGCTGTGGAAGCCCAAGTTAACTCAAATATTATGAAGGAGGCGGAGCAAGAATTAGAAATGGCAATTCTTGCAATACAGAAAGTAAAGAATCAGATTAATGAGCTAAGGCAGGTGAAAAGCGCATTTCGTTGGCTATTTTGCATTTGGCTTGTTACCATATTGGTTCGTAGAAACCCTTTGATAACACCCTTCCTTAGGCAACTTCTTCCCACTGGTTTATTTTCTACAATAGCCTCCAGTGCTATTCATAATGTTGGTAAAGCATCAACCAAGTCCAGGGGAGCTTTTATCATCGGAGTCAGTGTGGTTTTTCTTATTGTAGATATTATAGATCTGAATTACAAAGTCAGAGATATCGTAAAGAACAAGGGCTCTGGCGCGGCTCGAGTCCTTGGAGGTAAAGCAAACGAATGCGAAGCTATTCTTAAAGGATATCAATAAAATAATTTTGCATTTTTTTCGGTAGCATAGTGAGTAGTTCTTAGTATGAGTCTTTCATAAATGTGATAACTTGTGTTACGAAGTAGTTGCTGTTATTATTAGTTTTTCTTTTTCAATAGTGATATTTTTAAGGTTTTTCTTACGTTTAGGGTATCTGAGTGATTATTTTGTAGTACGTGCTAGTTTCCTAATAAACAGTTCCTTGTCCAAGGAAATTCAATTTATAGCACACACGGTTAGATCCTGAGTTTTTTAGAAGCTTCGTCTATTTAAAGGGTTTGTTCAAATTACGTAGTTGTAGTTCTTTGAAGTAGGCATGTTCGGGCCGGATAAAAGTTGACCTTAAGTTTTACTTCTAATGAAGTTCCTGTTTTGTATGCTTGGTCCCAGCGAGCGGTTTTACCGCTAGCATTCAATTGGTTCCTAGGTACTTGTTCAAAGAGAGGAGAAGTGGTTACGTCACGTTGCCATGGTAGCAAAATGTTTGGATGGCAACAAACCGAAAATTCACTTAAAAAGTAAATTCGCATTGTTTCAAACTTCATCGATCTTATTCAATTTCATTTAATTTGTCAAATGTTGGCGAAATTTTCTGGACTGAATCCGAAAGGATTGTGTCTGAGTTTAGAAAAAGAAAAAGAAACTTTCTGTGTTGCGTTCACCTACTCCGTGAAGCGGGCGTGTGAAATTAGGAAGTTTCATGTCGCACTAGTCGTGCAACGATGGCTAAAAAATGTGCAAAAAAGCGTGATGCACGTGAAAGTTGTTGTTTTACTAGTATAAACTTATTGCTTTTTTGCCGTTCTTGTTGTCGTCGCTATCATTGTTGCCTGAGCTCCCTTTTAGTGCTTGTGATCCAAAAATTTTGCTACCATGGTAACGTGACGTCACACCTCTCCTTACTATCACGACAGTGTAAGTAAAGCGACAGGATATGCCATATAAAGTTCTCGAGGTCAGCTAACCCAAACACGTCTGCAATTTGGTTTCTTAATTCGCTGGTGATGGGTTTGCTATTAGTAGAAGCATTGTAGAAGTAGAAGAAGCTGTAGAACGTCACAAGAAGAAGAAAAGTCAGAAGTAGAAGAACAGAGTCTTGGTACCTTAGTCGTTAAATGTCCAAGCGAGATATACATCCCCTAACACTTGTTCAGTGATGAGACTGATTACTTGCCTAACTAGATTTCGATAAAATACAGTGCATAAAAGGATTTTTGTTTTCAGAATTTGTTAAACTTTCTGGGAAATCATTTTGTAAGAAATGTCAAGTGAAAGTGAGACCATAGGGAGTAAATATCAACCAACTTTGGAATCCACTAGAAAGAAATGACAAATTATATTGCTCACTTTTATTAGTTTTCAGAGGTTTCTTTTATTTACTTTATATGGTTAGCGTAAAGAGTAAGAGCGTGCAAAAGGAAACATACCCACGACTTGATATTACAATCCACACAATATATTCAACAGAAAGGCATCAAAGGGTCAACAGACTTTGTTTAGCGTTTGCTAAAAAAAAAAGAAAAGAAGTATACAAACATAACATAGACGTTGTTTTCAAATCATAAACGACAATCAGTTGAGAATCTGTGTGACACTGAGTTCCGTCTCACCCCCACTCCCTCCCGCGACATCAGCCCCTTTATTGAGTCATAAATTCTGATTAAACGTGTAACTGGCAATTGACAGAAATCTTTGGGACATAGCAATACCGCGGGTTTTTTCTTTAAAAATTAAATGAAACAAATTTTCAGAGAGGATTCAAGGTTGGCAATTTTAGTTGCTCTTGAATAAGGGTAATAACTTCTTTGGAGTCAACTAAAACGGTACAAAATCAATTTTCCCTGCATTATCCCTTACACCCAAAAAATATCCAAATACAAATTCTCCAGACTGATCACCATACATTTCCTTGAAGAATTGGTTGAGAGAATTTGTTTGTATATCTAAGCTTTTCCCATCAGGTGATTTCTTTATTAATATCATAGGTGACGAATTACTCCTTAATTTTGGCGCTAAATTTCAGCGTTAATTTGTAATTTCACATGTGAAATTACAAAATTGCCATGGCAAACCTTCCGTACGTCTCAGTGTCAAGATGGCGAATGAAGATGATGAACCCGAGAGCGCGCAGGAGACTTTGGTCTGACTGGAAAGTGTGACTGAAAAAGAGACCGGAAATGCTCAACCTGGCGCATGCGTAGACGTTTTGCCGCGGTGTTATAAAATACACGTGTGATTCAAAATCGCAAACATAACGCATGCGCTACCCGTTCCAGTCTACCGGCAGACCGATCTCACACCGAAACGTGTGTGGTTGTTTCGCGTTTACATGATACCGTTGTGAGATTTCGTACCGCAGTAAATTCTCGCCAAGGTACAACAACCGAGGTGAACTCACGCCGGAGTGACTCGCGCCGGCATGACATTTTGTGGTGGTATCATGTAAACAAATGTAGAGCCATGAGAGGGAACCGGAGTGAACTCGCTCCGGCGCGGAAGTCACCCTGGTGTCATGTAAACACCCCCTTACTAGATCCTGAGATGACACTTTTCCGGTCTGAGGGCCTCCTGGTGAGAGAGGGGTCGTGTTCTCTTGTTCCCTGAACTGATTTGAACTTTCTTCCTTGTTCCCCAAAATTATTTGATATGCACTCCGAAACTGAATTTTGCGAGGTTTACCCGTTTTCGGTTGTGTCCAATCAATAGCGTTTATAAGACTTTAATACAAGTAACAAACTCACCCTCCAGTTATTTTGTGAAGAACAGAATTGAACTCCAGGCCTCAGTACAGTGGCAACCAAAGACGACATCCCAACTTACTGCAAGAAAACAGGAAAACAGTTGAAATGTCGTCCTACAATTTTCTGACAGGAGCCGATACCGATGAAATATTCTTCAAGCTAGAAAAATCAATCTTCCCCTGTTCCCTGGAAAACTAAATTATAAAAAGGTATACCTTTTCCGCTGAAAGTAAATGGCCATTTTTCCTTGTTCACCCAAACCTCTGGGAGGCCCTAGCGTGTTATAGTTCTACTAGGTAATACAGTAAGGAACTGTTAAATGCCCTCTTGATCAGTATTAAGCAGACCCTGCCGATCTAGACGACCCATCTCAGATGCTCTTACATACCTTACATTTCCATATAACACTGACATTTATCAAATCAGCAAATACTTTGTTGAAACATACCAAAAGATCGCAAACCACCAACCCAAAAAACAGAAACAAATAAACAGTACATCAAAATTTTCCCCCATCGTGCAAGCTTCTACAATGCTAAAATTTTACTTGAACAATTAGCAGTTAGATTATCGCTAGTATTTTTTCTTATTCAGTGAAAACGAAAAATGGCAGCAATATATAATCTCATACCGGCTTGTAACTGATCATTACAAAGCTCTTTAAGAAAACGAAAATCGTAACATCCTTTTGTAATGTAACACGCAGTATTTTTTCCCCAAGGGCAAGAAGGTGACAGTGATGGCATCGATGCCTTGCGTGCTAAAATCATGGAAGTGTTGAGACAAGAGCCATACATGGGGGAAAAGATACCAACCAGGTGAGTCATGTTTTAGTGACAGTCATGTGCAATGAAGTTTTCGCGCATCAAATTTCGCTTTTTTCACAGCACTTCGCCCAAACTGATTCCTTATCTAAAGCTGATGGGGATTGCCTTGACGGGTTTTTACAGAAAAAGGATCTGATTCTGATCCAATTAGTATGTGTTCAGGTTCTTTTTGGTTTAAGCTGGTCCGTGATAATTCCAGCAAGGTATTATTAGCTCATTTTGAAAAAGTTCTTCATAAAGTATCAAAATCGATTTTTCTAAACTAAACTGTTTATACGAATCTCTTGCTGTCATAACATATCTCGTTTCCTTGTTTTAATTCGAGTGACAGTTTCTTGCTCCTCCAGATCTTTGACAGATGATTAAACGCAGCTGTTGCTTTGCCCATTCGGCAGTTGTCTATAACTCCTGTGTGGCTGATAGAACTTCACCCGTGAAAGTGCAATCCTATACCACTGTTCGGTTAATGGAGACTTACGATCGGAGTAGGTTTTGGGCCTGCAACTTGTTCTCGGTTTTCTTGGCAGTGATCGTTAGGCTAATACTAATAGCGACGTCTATAATTTCTGCCACAAAGTTTTGGAGCTCCTGGGTGCCACTCGTGAGCGTTGTGCGTGTCGCCAAGGTTGGAGAAATGCCTATTCTCATTTCACACAATGCTCTTTGCTCCAGTCCCTTTCTCCAGCACCCAATCAATAGTTACCACAAATAGGAGCGACGAAAGCAAACAGACCTGATGGACCCTCGTGAGGAAATGATAGTCCTGACACAACATCTTCACTTCTTGTAACAGGACTTTGTTTAAGTTAGCTTCATGCTAAATCAGATGTTCCTGTATAAATAAATAAATGTTCTTAGGTGGAATGCTATACACAAGACGTTTCACAAAAATTCTCTGTGGACGCTGTCAAATGCCTTTTTGATGTCGATAAAGCTGACTGCCAGAGGGGGCTTGAGCGCATTGCACTTCTCACTGACGTGCTTATAATAAAGATTAATCAATATTATTCACATCTTCTTGCTCAAAAAATGAACACCGGAGGGGTACAGTGACTCCTTAAAATCCGAATTTAGATTTGTTCTAATAAATCTATTCGGCCTCCGGTAGAAAAGCATTTGTAGGCTGAAAAGTGAAATTATAAAGAGGGACTTGAAGGTAAGCGTACGGATAAAAAGGAGTTATATTTTTCAGTGTTTTGCCATAGAACTCATTTGCTGCAAACGTGTATGAACTACGACTGTTTTTAAGATGTCTTTTGTATGCGATATTGTTCTTTGTTAACCTTGTAGGTGGGCCCATTTTGAGAGGGTACTTGAGGAGTTGGTGGCTCAGAGAATTCATTACACGAGTGTGGAACAACTTCAAACTTCTGCCAGGGAAGATTGCCTCATTGACGATGATGAGTTTCAAACAGTGTTAAATTTCTATCATGACCTCGGCCTGATCATAAAACACAGGAGCACAGTTGTTCTGGAGGCTAAATGGCTGATTGACCTGTTTAAAGAGCTGATTACCATTCCTCGTTTTGATAAAGCGGTGAGAAAAAAAAGCAGAAGAAAGGAGAGTTTCATAATTTTACGATAAGAGATGTTTTCTAGTTGTTACGTTAGCTTTACAACTTATACTACTTACTAAGCAAAACGCAGGATTCTGCTGCCCTAAATTGTAATAATTATTGTAATCTTAATTGATAACGTTCACTGTCTTCGTGGTATCGTTATGTCTTCGTTTAAGCGAAGCTTGTTTGATTCATAGGTACCCTTTTTCCACGCGAACAAAATTGAAAGTTTCATTCACAAAATATTTTTAGTAGCAGGCATCACGTTCGTGATGCGAGAAAACTTAAAAATGTGAATCGTGTCGCGTAAATTAAACGTACAAAACTTATGAGCAAGCAGTTGGTGTGATTTAGACGCTGAGATTCACATCAGAGGATTAGTTATACTTCACATATGAACCTCAAGGCATACGTCTTTGTTGCTACTAAGGCTGAAGATCCTGACACTATGTATTTTATTACTTTTAGAACCCTCTTTGTTCAACCTATTGGCAGGAAGTTGAAAAGAGTGGTGTTCTCTGCATGGAACTTGTCAATTACGTGTTTTCCAAATTTGTGGATCAAACCATTGTCAAGGAAGACATTTTGGATATGATGGACCAGTTTGGTTTGATTGCGAAATTTACATCGAGCGCTTCTGGTACCACGTACTTTGTACCCGCGCAGCTGAAGACCCCACCCACAGAAATTTGCAAACTACACCCTACCCCAGCTGATCCATGTCCACTATATCTTCATTTCCGAGGTGGGTTTGTTCCGAAAGGTCTCTTCGTACGCCTTGTTTCCAGTTCTATTTCCTGGTGCTGTAAGACTTGGCAGGAGACACCACCTCCTACACTGTACCAAAATGGTGCTCATTTCGTCATTGTCGGCAAGCAGATCATCTATGATTTCATTCTTCTTTGCAAAAAGAGTTTTATCAAGATTCTGCTAAGACAGAAAGACGAATATGAAGAGTCTGATTCAGGGTCTGAATCAATGGAGATACCAAGTCGTGTTCGTGTCTTCATAGACGACACTTTGCAAAAGTTGTCACACGAGTTGCCATGCCTTAACGGTTTGCAGTATGAGTTGTCCGTTGCGTGCCCCAACTGTCTGGCTCAATGTCCAAACCACCGGGAAATCGCATGTACCCAAGAAGAGTGCACACACTTTTTAAAACTAAAAGAAGGGCAGCGGCTGGTTTGCACGAAGATCGTTGGCAACAGTGTGAGGAGGGTTCCTGGAATGGAAAAGTGGCTGTCTTTAAGACGAACTCAGGTGAAATTAAAGAGATATAATATTAAATGACGTTAAGTGGTCCAAGTAATCCTTTATAGTGTTGACATCTACACTATCAGCCTGCGTAGAAGGAGCGCTCCCCTCCATTGCTTTTGCCCGACCAAAACCGCCAGGTAGTGGTTAGTTAATATAACCTTAGCTATTTCACTCAAAATCCGAAACTTCTTTCCAGTAAGAAGAGATAGAAGTGAGTCTATTATGCTTTACTGCATTAAACTTTGCAAGTATAAATCTGTGCTTAAGTCAACAAAAGTTGTGCGAGATTTCGTCTTGCTTTGCTATCGACAAGAGGTGTGAAACCTGAAAGGTAGCCAAAACTTCAACGCCCTTCAAAACGACAATTGATGTGCTGCAGCTGTAACGGAGTACATACATACTGTCTCGAGGAGCAATTACCCCACAGATTTTTTCGTACGGTTAACATTGTTTTACTGTTTTTTTTTTAACCATTTAAGTCCGGTATATTTAGCAAAGACTTAAAGAAAATGCTAGAACACTTCGGCAACCAAGCAAGTGCATTATGACCCTTTTGACTCAATCGGTGGTTGAAAATCAGTACTCACTTTCTCAACGTATTCCTCCCCTAAGCCAACATTTTGCCCTAAGTGAGAAGTAAGTGATAATGTTGGCTTTGGGGAGGGGTAGGCGGGCAGTTTCCCAGAAACTTAAATTGCTCCACTTCTTTCATATACTCAGACATTGCAAGACAGAGGAGGTGAAAGTGACCCAGAGAAATCTGCTAAAGCACTGAATGTTACTTTGTTGGCGAGTGAGTGGGGCTCATCCATGGGTGGCTTGTCAACAATAAACAGAAATCTCGCCATTCTACTTGCGAAGCAAAGCTTAGTCAACATTACTCTTTTGGTACCACAATCTTCTTGCAGCGAGGAGGACAGGAGAGACGCTGCGAAACAGAATATTGTCATTCGGGAAGCAGAGAGTCTACCAGGATTTGATCCTCTTGACTGGTTGAGCTTCCCACCGAAAAACCTTGCTATCGACATCGTCCTAGGCCATGGCGCAAAGTTGGGAAAACAAGCGCAAGTAATTCGGAAGTCCCACGGCTGTAAGTGGGTGCAGGTGGTCCACACTGCACCTGAAGAACTGGGAATGTTCAAGAACTATCACAACGCGGTTGCCAAAGGTGAAGAGAAGAACAGAGCTGAAGTAGACTTGTGCAGACTAGCAGATGTTGTCGTGACAGTCGGACCCAAGTTGAGAGAAGCCTATTCATCCTACCTGCGGGTTTGCAAGAAACACCAATATATCTTCCAGCTTACCCCAGGTACTTTCCATGAATTTTCAATGCTGGAACAAGCTACACGGGAGGAAGGGAGGTTTAAGGTTTTAACCTTTGGCCGCGGTGATTCTGAAGACTTTAGTCTCAAAGGATATGACATTGCCGCCAAAGCAGTTGTTGAATTGAAAGATAGCTCTTACTGCCTGGTGTTTGTGGGCGCTCTCATTGGGAAACAAGACGAAGTCGCCCAAAACTTGCTTCAGACTGGAATTGCTAAAGACCAGCTTATTGTCAGAGCGTTTGTGCAGAGCAAGGAAAGGTTAAAAGAATTGTTTTGTGAGGTTGACCTTGCCATTATGCCTTCCAGAACAGAAGGTTTTGGATTAACAGCTCTGGAGGCGTTGTCTGCTGGTCTCCCCATTCTAGTGAGTGGCAATTCAGGATTCGCACATGCACTACGCGATTTACCCGCAGGAAAATCGTTTGTGGTGAATTCCAACGACCCCACGGAATGGGCGAAAGCAATTGCTGCTGTTCGCCAAAAAGGAAGAGGGCAACGTCTTCAAGAAATCCAAACCTTGCGTGCTAGCTACGAAGAGAGGTACAACTGGGAGGAGCAGTGTGGAGCCCTTGTTGAGAAGATGTGGAATATGGTCCAGGGTAAGTGCTTTGTTAAAGTACTATTATAATACTGTAACCCTCTCCGTTTAACATTTGGTGACGTGGCACAGTAGACGAGGAGATGACTTTGCATGTAGAAGGTCCGGGGTTGGACTCCCGGCTGAAGAAATGGTTTTCCCTTTTATTGGCTGTTTTGTTTTTGTTTTTGTTTTTAACCATACTTTTTCTTACCTGTTGGCTGGTTTTAATTTATTCACACTGCTTCCCTTTCTTTACACCTTCGCGAGGTGTTGCGATAAACGTATTTCTAGTTCCTATTCTTAAAGCTTATAATTAAATATTTCCTCTTTAGTAAGTTGGGATCATATATCAGCTTTGATTTTGAAATATGGCGACAAAATAAAAAACTAAAGGAACGAAAACAATTATCATGGCTTAGCTCCTTCTCCTTTGTTCAGAAGTAAAGGCCAAAGGCATATGTCACAATTTCCACTATGTTCCAGCTTCCTTTATTTCCAAAGTAAAAATACGTACGTGGAATGTTAGAATGTAAAACTACAGTAAAAACAGTAGCCTGCGTGGCAGACGCAAAAAGGGGAGGGGGAGGGGGAGGGGGAAGGGAGAAAAACGCTTACCCTCTCTCCCCAATCCCCCTTCCTTTTTCCCTTCCTCCCTATCCCCTACCCCTTTCGACGCCTGCTACGCAGGCTATAAAAACAGTTGAACGCAAATTGGTTCCCCGTAGGAGTTTCATTTGCCAGCTGGTTGAGTTTTGAAAATACCGTCGATGAATGGTAAAATTGAGGGTAAAAAATTGTGACCATGTCGTTTAAAAATAAAGAAAGTACGATACAAGTAACGATTTGTTGTCCTCTGACCTCATTCACCAGGCGAAGAAAAGATGCCTGTAGGTCAGTAGTGCCGACACTTTCTGTAACTAAGTCTATGCTCACACTATCATACGGATCACAGCTTTTGCGCGGGCACGAAAATCGTACCGGAAATGGCTTCTGTTGACACATTAAAACGGTGATTTTGGCGCGATTTCTGTATCGGGGCGAAGCTGCGCCGCGCCGGTGATGAGAGTGTATCGTCCATATGGGATAGGTTTCTGTCGGCATGGTGTAGACAAAGCCTATATGAAACATTTAAGTTATCAAGGTATACCTAACTCTAACTTTCTGAGACATTTCAAGAGTTTACCTTCATGTGCGCTCTTGCTTGAGATCCCAAGTTTTAGATTAAGTTAAATCGTCTTTACTCATATAGGTTTAGATGAGATCTCTTGATAAGCACAGTGTCTGAGGTCCAACGAACTGTGCTTTCGTTTGTGTCCTTCGCTGTTTGCTTGTCTTCTTTAACCTGCAGCGTGTTTGTTATTTCTTTGTTTCCCTTAGAGATTTAGAAAGAAAGTAAATCTCCTGTGAAGCAAAATCTCCTCTGACTTAACACCAAAACTGAATCTACGCCCGGGCTGAGTTCATCTTCAAGATGCGGAACCAGGGCAGAACCATGTAATTCTTTGACTACATTTACAAGTATACTCATTCGCCTCAAGAGAAGAAAACAGCCAACTTAAAAAACGTTTATCAGTAAGGACTTTTAAGTAGTTTAAATGAGTTGGTTAATCTCATGATTAGAGGAGGTTAAAACAAATCAGTCTAGTCTGCTGTTCTCAACGAATGTTTAGGGAAGATAAGAAAAGACCGACATTATTGTAAAGTACAGGTAGTTTTATAATTTGTAGTTACTTTGAGAAGGGTCCTTCCATTAGTTAATTAGAGAAAGTAATTCAGAAACTAAGTGACTATTCTAGGTTTTTGGAAAATGACCCGAATAAGAATACATACCCCTTCCTATGGTTATCTGGTCTCCGAATAGAGTCGATTCGCGCGCTGTGTTCAGAGTTTTGAACGTATACATGTAGTTAGCACTGATAATTCGAAAGGAAAGGGTTAGGTGGATTTAAAACAAAGTAAATACAATTTTACGTAAACTGTTTATTCTACTACGTAGACAGTATATTCAATATTTTTGTAAGACATGTTCGTAGAATCGATTTTTTTAAAGATTTTCTATTGAACGGGAACAGCGGAGAAATCGAATTCTCCCTTAATGACAGCAGTTTAACGTTCATAGATCAACAAACCACGAATATAATTTCATTTTGTAGAGAAGACAAATTCTAGACATTTCAGATTAAATAGTTAGAGAAATCATTTATAACTTTGGTATGTAAAAAAAATTCTATGTCGCTGCATTTGTTTTTAAAATCAAGATAAAGGTTTGGGTGGATTTCAAACACAGTAAAGTCAATTTTATGAAAAGCATTTATCGTACTTCATAAGACAGTATTTTCAGTATTTTTGTATGACATGTTTGTGGAACCCGCCTATGTAGATTTTCTATCAATGAGTGACAAGTGAGAAAACCAAATGCTCTCTTAATGAAATTAGTTCAACGTCACGAATAAGTGTAATTTTTTAGGGAAGACGTTTCAGAGAGAATAGTATAAGAAATCTTATAACCAACGATAGAGTCATGTAAATAGAATTCTATGTCATAAAGATGACTCCAAGTAGGTGCAATGTGACGTTAAACATAGCCTGCAGTGCAGGCGTATTTTGGGTGAGCGAAACTTGTGTTGTAGCCGCTATCTTTGATTTTATGGCAGTGGAAGATTGGGGAGAGTAGAAACAGTAACCCTTTGCCCTTAGGGTAGGTGTGAAGGCGAAAGAAGGAAAGGGGGCAGGGGGAGGAGGAGGGGAGAACCCATTTCCTCCTCTCTTAGGGAGGTTTCAACACGGCGCTTTCGCGAGCAAAAACATTTGCGCGCCCGAAGAAAACGCCTGCACTGCAGGCTACGTTAAACAAAGTAGGGAAAAAATTGAACACACCGAATAATGCTAGAAGGAATGTACTTTAACTAACATATCGCTTACAAATAAATTGTATGTGTTATACTGACGGTATTCTATTGTTGCTTTAGTGATGGATCGATTTGGGACCCTGAGTAGTATAGGAGTTGCTCGGTAAGTCTCTCCTAATTGGTCGCAGGAGACATTGACATGTGAGTTGGGACTCGAATTTGAAGGCGTGTATTCAATACCGAAAAGACCAACCCCAACTGTACGAAAATTTAGTCGCTTAGCCCTACAAAGCTCTTTGTGAATAGAACAAATATATTGAACGGAACGGCCCCGTGTGAACGAAGAGTCCGGTTAAATTTATCAGTCGGTCGAAAATTCGGCCTGTTTCCATGAGGTTGGGGGACCCCAGGTAGGTGAGGTAACCCGGTTATGTGGAGTAACCCACCTGTCCATATGATAGGGAGCTTAATAAAGCAACTACGACGACGACGACGATAAGGTCAAAAAACAATTGGTTTTATCAGCAAAACAACTACTCTGCACGTGCATCACGCTTTTTAGAACATTTCTTTTACATCCACTGAACGACTACAAAGTGAAACGTCCCAACGCGACGTTTTATGGAAGACGTAGACATACGACGACAAATGTTCCTTTCTCTATTTGAACATGGATGAAGCCCTTAAGAATTTAACTTCAGGAAAGGTCGCCTACGTTTCACGAATTGAGGGCTTCCGAAAAGACGCCATAAAGTTTGAAAGGACGCCAATTAATTTTTTAGTGATGTTTTCACTGCGTCCTCGTCGCTGTTGCTTAAGCTCCCTAATCTCTCATTTTGATTTAATCACGTTTACATGATAGGTAGGGGGACCCGCCGCATGTTACCTCACCTGTCTGGGGCCAGGCCCTTTGTCCGGTGCCGCGTGAATGTAGCCGTAGCATCAAACTCACTTTCGACTACGAGTAGTCCGCATTTTTTCTCAGGGATAGTAGAGCGAGCGAAACGCGAGCGCTCGTGAAAATCAAGCCACGCGAGAAAGGCGAGACGCGACGGTGAGCGAATCTCGTGTGGGGTGATTTTCACGCGCTGTCGCGTTTGGCTCGCTCTACTATCCCTGAGGAAAAATGGGGACTACTCGTAGTCTAATTCGCTGGGCCGGTCATTTCAAACCGAGTTTAGCCAGTGATTAACGAAACCGCGTTCGATCTAAGCCATGAGTTTACCCATTGCTTTCTTCTAAGTCTTGTTTATATCGACAGTGTAATGAAAGCATATACAGTGTTAGACTGCAAAACAGTCCGTATTTTTGCGTATTCAAGTAAGCGCGAGCAGTCAAACAAAAGGTCTGGAACGAGGCTGAAAAC
>BOPM01001728.1:24525-28975 GCA_022179025.1 Porites australiensis
CGGAAACTAACATACGGTCTACCCGTATACGCCTCCTCAATACCTGAATTAACAATGGTCCAAAATTTTCTACAGCGCAGCTTTAAACGCAAATCAAGTATATTTTGTACCAAATTGACATACATAACGTATTAGAAGGGGTAGATCGGTCACTATTCAAGAAGATCTCCAGTACGCACAGTCACCCTCTGTACCCTTCCGTCCCCAAAACGAAAGAAAGTTCAGCGCTCCTCCGAGTTCCTAGCAGTCAACTCTCTAGGGTTAATACCCAGCGTTTTAAAAATAGTTTTTTTAATAGGCTATTTTTCAAACATAGAGTAGCTATTTAATGTAATGTGGATCTTGAATGTTAAATTTAATGCTTCTACATGGAATTTTTTAAGCCTTGTAATTCTTTCTGCTATTTTTAATGTAAGTGTTTTTGGTTTTAGCATATATTTTTACGTAAAAAAAAAATAAAGACCTTTATTTTATTTTATTTATTATTTATTTATTTTTTATTTTGACGGAAATCGCATAGCCACCCGCGTCTTGTGAAGCAGAGACAACTAAAGTGTCAATAAAGACGAAAACAGAAAGCGGAAATTGTTTCTGTATCCGTGTTGTCTAAAGTATTAAGCTTAGATTAATTGTCAGGTCCACATATATGGAATATAGAGAAAGAGAAAGGCAGAGAAAAAGAGAAAGTTGGCGACAGGCGAGCGAAGCTCAACAAGAAAAGGAGCGACAGAGAGCTAGACAGAGAGAGAAAAAAAATGAAAGTTGTTGGAAAAACAACATGAAAATTTTGTAGCGGCGGTGAGAAAATGAGAAATGCTAGCGGCCACCAAGGTGCAGTGAAAAAAAAGGTAACAAGAACACCTACGACATTTCCTTTATAAAACGTGTAACTAAAAAGTTTCTGGGAGTTTTACTTTGAAGTCGTGCAAACAACAGCATAGAAATGTACAAAAAAGTGTGCTGCACGTGCAAAGTTGCTAATTAGACCTGTTGTTTTTTGACCGTTCTCGTTGCCTTCGGCGCTTAGCATTACACGATTTTATATCTTGTTTGAGCAAACTATAAATATTATCGAGAGCTTCGCTTTTAGCCCTGGCTAAATCTATACATTAAAATGTTGACAAAAGAAAAAAGACCAATACACATACCTACCTCGTATCGCTTGACTGTTCGAAGATTTGTGTTGGTTAAGGCATTTTTCAAGTCCCAATCGCTACTTTTCGTCTCTGCTTCTCCTTTTTTCTTTATCTTACTTGCAGACTTTTCCTTCGAATAGTTTTTCAACGTCTTTTCTTGCTCAAACCAAAATAATGACGGAAACATTTTGCAAAACAGCGAGTCTCTAGTAGCGATGACACACGATGCGATGGCAACTGTTGTAAAGATTTCTTGTAGTTTAAGCTTTCTCAAGTTATTAAGAACTCTTTTTGTTTCCCTTTCTCCATTCTTCCTCTTTGTAAATAGCTCCTGCTTAGCTTTTTTCGAGGCTTTCACTTGCTTAATCCGAAACAATCTCACAAGTATTTTCAAAACCGCCCGCCATTTTGAACAAAAAATTAAACAAGTTACCCGTGACGTCACCATGTATCTGTACTCCAATAGTTCATGTCCCATTATGGCTCTTGGGAACGACCAATCACAGCGCGCGTAGCCTTTACATCATTGTATAATATGAAAATACTGTAAAAACTGCTAGTTCACCTCCTTCACAAAGGGATGGGGTCTGGGGAAAGGAGAAAATAGTTCTTTCCTTTTTTCTTCTCTCTCTTGGCACTGTCGGATTGTCGAAAAAAAAAAAAAGAAAAGAAAAGAAATACGTCTGTGGACAAGTTATTGTTGATTATCACATGACGTCACTAAAATTTAAATCACAAAACTCTTAATCCACTGAGATTTTACTTTCATGATGTATTAGAGTAGCAAATTTTCGCCTCACAAGGGTTCTTGGTTTTGTGTTAGAGTACGCTTTAATTTCTCACCCTTTTGCGTGACGCGGCATTTATATGACGGCCTAGAGAGCTGTAATGTTATAATGTAGGTTAAAAAAGTGACTTAATAGTTTTCTTATTGGAAAAAGTATTTCTTTAATTTATGAGTTCCTCGAGGGATAAATTCACGCTTTTGTAGCAAAACTCGGTAAGATATGTTTCTGTTGGTTTCCCGTCCGCCATGTTGGTGCCCACCTAGGTGGGTACCAGCATGGCGTCTCCATACAAATTCCTAAAACATTTCTTCGGATATCTCGAATACGAAATATTCGTCTAAACCGAACCTTGGCGAGGGTCTTTGCATATTTACCTCCTTTCATTTCCCAGATTCTGGACTTAAACTATCGAGCAGTTTTGATTTTTATTTCGATCTATTTTGAATGGCGTGACACTGAAAACCAGCAATTTTATTTTTTCTACCAAGTTTCTATGGGGAATGAGAGAGTATACAATGATCAATTAATGGAATTTTTTTCATTTTTCTCAGAAAATGCTCTCTCTCTCTTTCTTGAACTCTGTCTAAGCTTCGCCACTTGCCACCCGCGTGAACCACCCATGCGGCCACGCCCTTTCCCTTCTAACTGTTCTGGGAGTTAGGCTGGTGTTCCTGTGGTTGTGATTTGACATGAAAGCGAGGTCCAACTTAAAATGGCGGAGTTCATGTTGAACACTAGCAGCTAAGGGAAGTTATTTTTTGGGGGAAAAGCAAGTTATCCGCGCTTGGTTTCACCTCGAATCCTCACTAAATCATACATGTATGTTTTTTCCAGGTGGATAGCTCTTATATTGCCGGAGATTACGAAGGAGCAAGACGAAACTCAAAAATTTCTCTGTGTTTGAATTTAATTTCAATCCTCTGCTTAGTAAGCTTGGCAGCGTATGTATTCAGTTAAAAATGAGATGTTTTTACCGACTAAAAACAAAATTTTCGCGACATTTTTTGACTGTGGAAAGTAGATGAAGAATTTTCCATTGCAACTGTTTATTTTCAACAATCTAAGGCCACCTTTGTCTGTTTTCAGTATGTTAGTTTCTTGTTTTTGTTTGTTTATTTGCCTTTTTTCAATTGTTTTTGTTTTGCGCGTGTGTGTCTCTATAAGCGGATGGTGTTTTCGACTGATCGTTTCTGCGTATCCGTTTCTGTTTGATTTTCAACATTTGTAGAGGGAGTGGCCCTAGATCATTCAACAATTGTTCTCCTCTTCCTAGAATCAGTGTTAAGTCACGTGGAGCCCAAATGCTTTATAGGTATATCTGTGGTTGACACGAAACCATTTACCTGTGTATCTTTTCCTATGCCTGGTCGTTTTGGAAGGGATTTGCGTTAGCGCAAAGACTGTTTCTTAGTTCGATTTTAAACCACACTGATTTCCATAGACGCGTCAGAACCCGGGGACAACATTTCTCGATCACTGGGGGCATGGTTACTTGAAAATCGAGACGTTAATATGTCTTCTTCAGGTTCTACGGGCCTTAAGCGATTACAGTCAAACCTGTATATAACGGCCCTGTATAAAGAAGTCACCTGACAACTTCCCAAGATTTTCAGTTGTCTTATATTTTCTGCAAAGTTGACCTGTATATAGCGGTCACCCTGTTTATAACGGTCGCCGTGCCTGTAATTGTGTTTTGAAATCAAACGGAGAAAGAATCTTTCCGCTAATATAAAGCCCTTTAACACGAATGAAGACAGATAAAGATACGCAAGTGAACTGTTTGTTTAATTTCTTATTGTAGTAGCATTAGAAATCTTTAAGTGATACCTGTAAAGCGTTAGGGCTACCTGTAGCTTGGTGAAAAAACTTCGGTGTTGGCCCAAAAGCGTTTACGTTCTTATTCAACTCACAGCCTTCCAGATATCGCTTGTGGACTTCTTTTAAGTCGTCTAACGCTCTTCGCCTTTAGTGAACGGCGGTATAAGAAGCCTTTGTCATTGATCCTTTTAACCCCAGCGTAGTCATTCGATAATATCCATAATCGACAACATTCGATAACAATCAATAAAAATCGATTAATTTTTTCGAAATTCGATAAAATTCGATAAAAGGGTTCGGTGTGAGTAATCGATAATTAACGATGTTGGAATTAGGGTTATCGATTTTATCGATAAATATCGAATTTATCGTACCAATTTTCGACACGGAAACACCAAAAGATATTAAAGAGCTCGCAGAGACACTTATAACAACTTCCCTGCTCGTTCATCTTTTCAACAAACTTTTAGTAGTACTCAGCGTTTGTTCTATTTGAAATCCGCTATAGATCCCTGGTTGATTATTCCACTGTTTATTTATTTGCTGATGTAACACAATCGCACGCTCGTTGCTCTTTCACCCAGTCTTGAAAGGGAAAGATGAATCCGATAATATCGATAAAATTAACACTTTGTCGGCGTGTGAGTATCGATTTTTATCGATTGACCGATAAAGTCGATATCGTTTAAAATCAATTAATCTATTTAT
>BOPM01001729.1:0-30000 GCA_022179025.1 Porites australiensis
TATCAGACTTCAATGGGGGAATTGCTACCGATACCACTAACAGATACGACGCTGATACTGAGTAGCAAATCTACTGTCTAAAGTAGGCAGCAGGTTTCTTAATTTATGTGGAATAAGTCAACCGATCTTGGTTATTACGCATAAATTAAATCCTCTTTGCCTTCTTGAAGGCGAGCTGAAAGCCTTATACCCGCCTTTCCCATTTGGGCGGATCCGTTTGAAATATACGTGACTGAGTATCAGGCGCTTGAAAGGAATTATGCTTCAAGAAAGTTCGAGGGAAACGTTTTTCTTGAGCCCATATTCCTTTCAAGCGTCTGCATGCTACACAGGGTATTAGCCGCCGGGCAAATGTGGCGGCAAACAACTTAGGTTGCAAATGAATCCATCCTTTGTATGTGAAAACGTAATAAACTGAAGTTATGCAATAGCTTCGTCTTATCCTCGCACTAACGGTGAAGTCTGAGAAGATTATTAACAAGTTAATAGTTAAAGAACTTAGATAAAAACATTCTATTTAATCAGTTACTTCTTCAACATGCTTCGTTCTTTCGTTTGTTTTGTTTAGACAGTTTAGGTTAATTTCAGAAGCGTATAAATTTAGATCCAGAAGATTGTACTGCTACCCCAAAATGTGTCTAGAAATGCCGAATTCTCTTTGGACAAAAAGTAATGCTGCTTTTGAAGAGCTTGTTCGTTTCTTATTTAGGGATCGTCCTGTCCTTTCTTGTTTTGCGAACAGTTAAATGAACAACGATGATAAAGATTTCCTTTTTTTGGTGGGGGGGTTTTGGGGAAGCAAGAATGAGAAAAGGCGGGTCGTTCTAGGAAACTCATTCATCTCGACGACGGCCTGAGATGCGATACTGCATAGTTTACACCGTGCATCGACTACCACCGGTATTTTACGAGGCCTATGCCAATGCGCCAACTTGTAGTCAGCCTTCCTTTACTAGAGGAAAACCTTGGTTAATGTTAGTACCCGAGCAGTCTTGAAACGAAATACTAGAAGTAAGTAAGTTAGAATTTTAAATTGAAGACTTTAGTTATTATGAAATCTCCATTTGCATCCGAAAGCAAGGTTCAGCTCCAGCGGAAATACAGGAAGATACCGCCACAGCGGCCACACTCCTACACACAGCAAGTCTGACTAGATCTGACTGTAACCACAACAAACCCAAAAAATCCATTCTGTACTGTTCATGTTTTTAAATCAAACTGTTGAAAAATATCTTCTTTATCTACCAGTTTCAGAAAAATCAAACTTAACCCTTACTTTCAGTTTGTTTATTGGTTTTTAATATTGGTTACGAGATTGAAGTGTCTTAACACAGTTGAGTGATTTTTAAAAATGCGGTCCGTGAACGCTTAGTCCCTGAACCAGAACAAAAAACGATTTTATTCTTCAGATTCTGGCATTGCTTGTTTTACTATATCATCCAAATTTTTGCGAGGACTGGGAAAATCACCACAGCTCGAAGGGAGACTTGACCCAAGTGCTCGTGGTCGATCATGTAAAAATATAAAAAAGGTAAACCAGCCGCATAATTAAAGACTAATTTTGAAGAAAGAAACGCACTTAACATGTTCTGCTCACTTCCTTCATTCACTCGCACAAACAACTAATAAACAGATCCTTATATCGAAAGGGAAACTACATGGCCGCTTGATCGGCGGCCTCGTTTCGCTCGTAATAGTCAACAGTTGTTTCACTTTCACTCCATAGTTGTATAATTCATGCAGCCTGTTTTTGTCTCCTTTGTGTTCATTAAGATTATAGTACTATAATAGCTTGAAATGGGTGAAGAATCCTAAAGTCGGGTTCTAAATGTTCTTTTTACCTCTCGAGAGGGGTGGCAGTCGGGGAGTAGCGTGATTCAGATATATGGGAAAGGGTGGGAGTTCAGAATTTACAGCTGAATTTTAAAGGAGCTGCTTATACCTAGCTAGAATGGATGTACCACATAGATTAGGCGTATAATTGCCCTTGAATTAAAAATATAAATATTGAAAGGCATTTTTGTTTTTATGGCCCACATGGACGCACAGACTTCATTCCTGTTTGATCCCATACACATAAAATATTCTCCAAACGATCTCAACTGTATCTCTGGGTGGTTCGAAAAGAAGTGCGATTGTCACGAGTGATACATTGTTACGTACATGTGAAGTAGTCATGACTTTTCCTATTTACAGCGAAGCTTTCCTTCTTAAAAGTTCCACCGTGATCGTTCAACATATTTTCGATATTTTTAAAACGAGAACTCGGCTTTCTCTCAAAAACACAACACCAAAAACTGAAAAAATTACAGAAAAGATTACATACCGCTAATTCAAGTTACGGTGCCCAAGTTACGGTTGCCCACGCAACGAGACCTTATATCACTCGCCAGGGTAACTTTATATAACATTTTCCATGCTAAACCGTGAAGCATCTCCTTTGTCACAAAATTACAGAGTTAAGGGCTAGTGACTTTTTTAACCATTCTGTAGTACTGACAAGGGCGAAGTTATGACCAAATATTAAACCAAGGATATACAGCTACCCACATGACCTTGCGTCACATTGTCTTGGGGCCTTTAAATCCGACAACAGTAAACTGAAATAACTTAATTTATTTCCTTTGTTTTGTTATTAACAATTTAACTTATTCAGCACCGCCGTTTTGGGACGTGATTTCCTAATGCATTATAGATCCTTATTCTGAATATGCAGAGGAATGATAATCCCCCTATACCACTTAAAGTTTCAACTTCGCCTCCTGTTTCCTCTCTGTCCGCCTTACCTGATTCCCTAGCCCTTACAGTTTATGCTACATGCGTATTACCACCTCAGTCAAGATTCAATCCTCCCTGTTCTTACTAAGGCTAAGCGCCACACTGGCAGGCCACAATTACACTATAAAGATGTTTGCAAGAGAAACCTGAAAGCCTTGGGCACTGACATCAACGGATGGGAAACCTTGGCTTCAGAACGTTCAGCTTGGAGGCAGGAAGTGCAGCAAAGCCTTCCCGAGTTTGAAGAGACACTTACCGAACAAGCGGAGACAAAGAGACAAACGAGAGATAGACCAGAAATTCCGACCACTTCGCGGAAGGGACTGTCATGGTATTTCGAACCTCACAAGATTTGTTCGAGAACCACCAATTAGAGCGCAATACTTTAGTCTTATTCGAGAATGAAGGATGCCGACAATAATAATAATAATAATAATAACAACAACAACAATAATAATAATAATAACAACAATATAGCTTTAGCAGGGCTAAAAGCGAAGCTCCCATTAATAGATTTATAATTCAAATCAAACACATTAGTGCACATTCATGTGACTTTTGGGGGAAAGGCTAAATGATTTTATAGAAAAATAACTTGCAAACAGTCCAAAAAGAGTGACACAATCTTACATCGAGTTAATAGCCTTATATGGACACCAATAGCAATCACCTTCGATGAGTCAAGAGCCATAATGGCTCTTGATCACAGTAGATTAGCCAATTTTACACATTTGTAATTTATAGGTTGCATTCCTTTGTCTAAAAGGGAGGCCAAAATAAAAAATCAAGCCGGAGTTTTTGTGTTCGTCAAGTTTACTTTACAAAATCTTGCCAACAAATCTGGAGACGTGTAAGCCAGCCATTTATACTTTTTATGCATCGCATCTGAGGTAAACAGTACTATGAGGCGGTGTTTTTTAGTAAGCTTACATACCTCGGGCAGAATGCGGTTTTTCACAATTTTGCAGGACAGGACGATCAAAGCACTCGCAGAATTGACCACATTATAAAACTTTTTCATGAAGAGAATTTCATAATGTCGGGACTGTTCAGTAAGAACAATCCGCTCCTATGTGGCATGTCGGGCAATAATGGGCTTTCAGCGAAAACGTTCAAAAATTTCCAAAATCACCTATTCAGCCATTTGGTTCTTACTTTTCACAAGCGCCAACTTTGCAGTGCGAGCTGTTTCTTGTTTGAACAACATAATAAAGAATTTATAATTTTAATTCTTCATTTAATGGTTTTATTATGTGTAGTAGAGTGTAATCAGCCTAGTCCCCAGGCGTTTTCGGCTCGGTCATTCCTGGACTCTACCATTAGCCTTGGCTTCACCTAGAGATACTCGCCGAGAACGCCTAGCGAATATTGCCATCGCGATTAGCAAAATAACAACCTTAAACGTTAATATGCCACAGAGTTAGGACTTAACGGCATTTCTTGAAACTTCCATACCATCCGGGAGCAGCTTTTGCAAAACACAGACGTTTAAACTTGAAAATTCAGGGGCACCCAACATCAATTTTCGGAAAATATCTCTTCCGAAGACGATTTGAGATCTAGAATTTTCGGAACATTTGTTGTAATATTTCTTGCTTGCCTGCCTCTCCTAGAATTCTCGAACATCTAAAAAATGGTATAATTGCCCATTTTTAACTGATTTTTACCCTAAAAAGGTCACCTAGAATTTTCGGGAGCCTTTTTTCGGGCTGAAATTTTCGAAAAGGTAAGTTTTAGTCCCCATAATTTTCGGATCTCTAGACTTTCAGCTAGGAAATCCGAACAGATGAAAAATGCCTATATCTACCGTTTAAGAGTCAATGTCAGTAAGAATCGGAGATAATCCCAAAATCGCGGACACGGCTCAAAATTCGTTTTCGCTGATACTTTTTACATTGATAGAGTATTGTATCATAGTTAACAAAATAGGGTTAGTTTTGTCTAATTTTTGCGTTCATAAGGGGAATTAAAGGAGCTGTGTCACGAAATTCAGCCAAATTGGGTAATTACAAAATGCCCGTTAAATTAAGAAAAACGTAAAAATAACCGCTTAAAACAGTAAAGGAAAGTTAAAATAACACAACAGATACAACAGATGCCACGGATGGGCAAAACTGAAGAAGATTGAAACGGATTGAAATTAGGGTTTTTGAAAACTGTTCAGCCTAACAGTTTTTCAAAGTTGATCTCTGCTGTTTGCAACTTCAAAAATAATGCTCTGGAGACGTATTTGTTTGTCTCGAATCTCTGATTTTGTCATTTCCATGTAATTTCTTTGCCTACTTTAAGTTCCATAGCGATTGAGGGCGAGTAATTAGCAAAATTAAACAAAATGAACTGGACTGCCGTGACACAGTCCCTTTAAGTCCGTTTTGAACCAAAATGACCTCTTTGATGAACCGAAATTTTACTATATTCGTGACTCCCTGAAGTTAGCGAGATAAAGCCTATAAATGATGTCTTACTATGAATAAATAGCTTTTCCCTTGGTCAATTAAATATTGTCTGTAATGACTGATAATTTATTTTATATGACTCGTAGAGAGCTTTTCGTTGAAGGCCCTTCGTTCCCTTTTCTGAATCGCTCTAAAGTGACATAAAACACTTGCCTAAAAATCCGGTCGGTACGCCAAAATATATCCTCAGACTAAGCTTTCTCTACAGTTTAAGGATAGATGTTTTATGTTTCATTTTCATTTCTTTGGGATCTTTTTCAGTTTTTCGATACGACCGCCCCGAAGTTTGCTAATTTGCAAGATTTTTCGATGTCCGCCATATTGAAACTGCGAGAAAGTACCGTACAAAAATCGTATTACTTTTGGATTAATTGAGTCTAAAATTATAAGTGCAAGTGAGATTTAGCTTGGTATATCACTAAGTCGCTGCCCTTACGTTATTTTTAAAGTTAACGGCAATTTGACAGTGGCTTATGGGATTGAGACTCCATGCATGATATCGTGACATTGATTTCCTACACGTCACGCACCGACCTTTGACACCGTTATTAGACTTCACGTAACGTCGAATAACGGATGAGCGATTTCCGCTTTGAAATCCTCCGCTATATATTCCGTTTCCTTTGGGTTTAACGATGTAGAGGAAAGAACTTCACGAACTCTTTTTTTTTTGGACCGCACGAAGCCATTGTGCAAATACAGAACACCTGTGTAAATAGTACATCCCGACTTCGCCGTTGTCAACACGGGATTTAAACTGAAGCAATGAAAAATCTATGGCTAAAGATCCCTTCAAAAAACTTTGATTTGGACTGGCGTAAAGTCCCTTAAAAATGAAAATTGGGATTGAGACTGGCATAAACAAGATGAATCAAAAATATATTTACGTTTGCAGCTAAACTTGATAATTGAATTACTTTGGCGTATTTACAACCAGTATTGTGATATCATTTTTTCAGTCCACAAGTCTCCCTCCGAAAAACTTATTTTCACCGTAAATTTCTCAAGGAAGTAAAATGGCGCCGAGTTAATCGTTAAACGTAAACGTTGACTTACAATATTGAGCGATGGCGTGTACCTTCTCACTTTTGGTCGGTGTAGAATGCGGGGCTGATCCAAAGTCAAAGACTGCGTCGCGTAAAATCGTACCCTTGGTATCATGCTCAAAGAATATATCGAGCCACAAAAAACAGCTTCAATTCAGTGGCTGCGAAACGGAAATTGAGCTTATTCTAGCCCGCAGTGGTTGTTTCCAAACGCCAGAAAATATCCACCACATCACTATCTGTCCGCTGCACCGCGTTAGCTTGGGTATTGGGAGGCGAAGTCTAAGCGGGTATGCAGTGTTCCAGGCAAACTCTCTGGACACAGTGAAGAATCCAAGAAAAATGCCGAGCGGGGTTGTAGCTTGGCTCTGTCGAAGCACATATTGGAAGCCACTGGTGAATTCATTCCAGTTGGTTCAGGTAAATATAATCCTTCTTCTTTTGTAATACTTGCGGGAGTAAAAAATTGGTTTATAACGTATGACGTCATATAACACATCAAACATATCTCTGCCGTCGTTAAATCAGCAGTCTTTTGGCCTGTTTATAAATGTTGAGTAAGTTCAGTTAGCTGGGCTGGCCCGTTTTATTGGGATGGTTCGGCTAATACCTTGGTTTCCTTTAAAATTTCCGTTTTGTTAATATATGAAGCCGGACTGACCCACTTCCCGAAATCTCTACTCAGGCAACCAGTATCTCGTCAGCCTGGTCTCTCATATAAACACAGCAAAAATTTTAGAAGGACACAGGGTATAAGACGAGCCAGCCGGATAAAGCAGGCAAGCTTGGCTAATCGGGCTGGCTCACTTCATATAAACAGGCCCTTAACCCTATGTTCACACTATGCAAGATATCTTTGTTCCGGCAAGAAAACCATACTCGGGATAGGGCTTTTGTTCACACTCAAGAACTGTGATTTCGGCGCCATTTCTGGAAAGGAGCAAAGCTGCGCCTTACCGATTTCGAAGGGTAGCCTCGCATATAGTCTACGTAGTTGGCGGTTTTTTGATGTGTGTTCTTTTCTTCTTTTGTGGTTCGCAAAGTAAGAATTACAGCCGAGCGGTAAGCTGAACCAAGGTCGAAAAAGAAAACGATGGGAGAGGGGCGTGTGTAAAAATGATAAATGGCATAGAAAAAAATCAGAAATGCAAGTGCGGGTGAGAAAATATAAAACTAGTGGGTTAACATTTTTGTAATTTTTTTTATTTTTTTAGCGGTTTGTAATAAGAGTCGAAAGAACCTGACGAAACAAGCACATACCCCTGATAGCAGTCTGCCACAATTAGATTTCGACGAACTTACATAGCATCTAGGTGAGCTTACTCTGGTAATGGTAAGTGTGACATTCTATGATTTACGTCTACAAACTACAAAGATCTTTCCTTGTAATATTAGAAACCGTACGCAGCTAGTTTGAATCCAGTTTTGAGTACGTTCAAAAAGTTTTATGTTTGTACTGACAACAACGAAACTGGAAGAAGAAGTATTTTGGGATCTTACTTCAGACTTTTTAATTTTTGTGAAATTTTAGGCAGAAAGTGTAGCAGCCCAAGTAATTCATGTTGATGAAAGAAGAGAGAGTATATTCATCCCAGAATCGGATTTGTAAGGTTCTCATTTTGAGAACACACCGCATGGAAGCCAAGTAGACACGGCAAAAGAGCCTTAAAAAAAGTTAAACGATTTTTTAGCCTCTCGTGATGTTAGCCCTGTTCGACATAAGTTGTCCGTTCCATGGGAAAGCGCTAACGAGCGCACAAAGAGAAGGTACAGCCGTAAAGCAAAACAAAGTGTTCAAGAGGTTCTTGAAGTAATTGCTCCAGGACAAAGTGATAAATTATTGACCACATTAGGTGAAAACTTACCATCTGAGAGAACACAAGCCGAAGAAGAAATTTTACAAGCCTTAGCAGAAATCTATTTAAATGCAACTCACTGGAGCACGAGAAGACAAATTTTGTCCATCTTGGCAGATAAACTATCGCTTAAGGAACTGACGCATTACATTCCCGGGGTGACGCCTTACAGATTTAACATCATAGGCTGTTACATGGTAGAGGTGCGATAGTACCTACTGATATCACTAGGCGTATGAAGGTTGATTTCGCCAAAGTTGATCATTTTCTCGACTTTATTACAAGTTCCCATATTGTACAAGACATGCCATTTGGAGAAAAGATGCTGAAACTTTCAACAGGGGAGGTGATTAAAACACCTAACGTCGTACGGATGCTAATACCAGAACGGATAACACAACAGTATTTTCAGTTTTGTGCGGAGACGAATTTCACTCCGATGAGCAAGCGCACACAACTCCGAGTACTAGACGTTTGCTCTGCGTCAGTGCGCACCTCTGCAGGGCTTGGATAACTTCTCCGCACAAGGCAGTAAGGCAATAGAAGATCTTACCGAGATAGTAGACAAGATAGCAGATCAAGCAAAGTCACAAGCCTGAGCCAAGGAAATGAAACAAACACTTCGGTTTGCCAAACAATATCTGCGGTCTGATTACAAGGTAAGGCTATCTTAATATTGGGTTACTCTTTTAGTAGACTGTTAACTTTGTACTTTGGCTGGATTGATGCTAAATTTAAGCGAATTGGTCATAAACATGAAGCGAACTTTCTCTGGCTGCATTGTACTAACTAGTATTGAGGCTAAACCTCGAAACATTGATTAAGCGGAAACTATCTTCAATTTGCGCCCTTTAAGCGGTTGCGGACAAGCTTTAATAAAGCAGCTGATATTAATAACGAAAAATCATAGTAAAAATAATGATGATAGTGATAACTATGATGATGATGACGATAATAATCTTTCACCTTTTAGGTGCACGTTACAATGGAATCAGAAGTTGCAGATCACTGTTTAACGTTTTCCCTAAGTGATCCTAAAAATAGTTGTTTTCAAGGAAAGTGTAACCATAACCACGATGAGGTCTGCTACGAATGCAATAAATTAACCGGGGTGCTGTCTACCATAAAAGAAGCGTGCGCAGAACTTCAGTCTGAAGAAGAAAGAGATGACAGTACCTGTTTAGTGGTTCAAGCTAAAAAGGACATTTTGGCAAGGAAAGCTCACCAATTCCGAACAGTTAACCAGGATCAAGCAAAACATGACGTGTTAGATGTCCTACTTCGGAGTTCAGCATTATTAGTTATGGACTGGGCGATGAAATTCTTGCCGCGGAAGTTTCGCGAATCACAGTGTGACTGGTTCGCCAAACGTGGTATTCCATGGCACATCACAGTGGCTTTTACAAGATAAGAAGCAAATGCCCCACTTGAGAAGCTCACTTTTGTCCACCTGTTTCAGAGTTGCCCTCAGGATAGCGTTGCAGTAACCGCCATTTTACAAGATGTTATCGAGATGTTAAAGGAGCATCGGCCAGAACTGCAAAAAGTGTATTGCAAACAGGACAACGCAGGATGTTATCATTGTGGGTCAACAATTGTAGGAAGCAGGTTGAACAGTCTTTCTGATATCAGGGTGGAGAGGTTCGACTCTTTAGATCCACAAGGGGGCAAGGGAGAAGCCGACCGCCAGGCCGCAACAATTAAAGGACATATATATCAATGTGTACTTAAACCAGGGGCACGATGTGAACAACGCTACACAGATGAAAGAAGCCATTGAATCAAATGGCGGTATTCCTGGCGTTATTGTAAAGTATGTGAAGCCTCCCGAAGTATTCACTGACAAAAACGTGATCAAATGGGGCGAAATTAGTACGCTTAATAACTTCCAGTTTTGTCCAAATGGTATTACAACAAGGAAGGCTTATAACATCGGGCCCGGAAAGCTGGTACCATGGAAGGACATTCAAACCGATGGTATCTTTCCTGCTACACTTGAAGTTTTGGAGCCTCCTGATACCCGCTCTCAGCAGTCAAGCTTTAGAAAAATCAATCCTAGAAAGGAAGTGCAGCAAAAATCCGAACAACGGCTGAGTAGTCCTGACCAGCAAGAGACAGCAGGACAAGACATAGATGTAGAAAAAGAGAAAGAGGAAGTAAGCGACCTTTTTACCTGCCCAGAAGATGGGTGTATTCGGACATTCCAGCGGTCCTCAAGTTTGCAACCACGTTTAGACGAAGGAAAGCACAAGCGCGCTCTAGAAAAAGAAACGCTGTTTGACAAAACCAGAAAAGGATGCGCTGCGAGAATAACTGGAGAGCAAACGAAAGTTCCAACTTTTGGTTTCTACGCGGCATCAAAACTCTCAGTTGACGAACTACATTCCACACTTGAGATGGGATGGGCTCTTAAAACAACAAGGAGTAGAACCCAGTTTACAGAAGAACAAAGAAAGTTCCTCACAGAACAGTTTCTCATCGGGGAGGAGTGTGGTAAAAAGGCAGATCCACAACAGGTATCGCAAGAAATGCGAAGAGTGAGGGACGAAAAGGGTGCTCGTATTTTCAGTGGAAAGGATATTCTTTCGCCACAGCAGGTGGCAGGATTCTTCTCAAGACTGGCAGCAAGGATTCGAAAAACGTCAGCAACATCGAACGAAGAAAGTGGAAGTGAAGACGAAGAGCAGAGTGCGGTCGAGGCAGAGGCCTTACATTCGCACCTAAAGGAAGTTGTCAGCGAACAAATTGCTTTACGTCACCCCATTGTCGCCCTTTCCCGTAACATTTGCAGTTTGGTTCATACAAAGAAATTATCTAACTTAACAGTTGCTATGCTAAGGGACATTTGTGAAGATATTGGCTTAAACGTGGATGATATCACTGAGAAACCAAAAAAGCCACTTATAAGTCGTATTGACCACTCCAGAAATACCATAACATACCATAATGCTCTTTGTTTATCACCCCAAAATTTTGCATAAGCATTGTTTTCAGTTTCTCTTGGGGCCATTTTAACTCCCAAGAGAAACTGAAGACAATGCTTATGCAAAATTTTGGGGTGACAAACAAAGAGCATTATGGTATGTTATGGTATTTTCTGGAGTGGTCAATTACGCAGGTCGTTAAGGAGTGCTCTTGTACTCGAGTGTAATCGACTAGAAAAGACGCATACAGTTCATACCTCTATCTATTACGTACCGCAGTCGAGCTAAGAAATTGTAAGCTTGTATCCTGTTATAACACCAACCTCGTTCCCAGGGTTCTCTCCTACCGGGTAGGAGTGAACCCTAGGAACGAGGTTGTTATAATACGTGATTATAACTTAAGTTTTCAGGGACCACGGGTGAGGCAAAATGCAATGCCCTAATGCATCAATCAATTCCAGCTGCACCTAGTCCCCACCGGGCCCCTGTGGGATATTTTCCCCCTTGTCGGTCCTGGGGGTAGGGCATTAGCAAACTTTACCTTGTCGGCCATTGGCCAACCCCGGACCACCCTGGAGGTCAGCCCGCGGGGACTGTACGCAGCTGCAATTGATGCATAAGTTCACAGCTCAGATAAAGAGGCTGTACCTTTAATGCCCACTCGTTTAACCGGAATTTCCTTGCTTCTGAACAATGAACAACAAGAACAAATACAAGATATGGCAAAGAATGGCGGACCAATTTTGTTTTTCAGCAGAGGCTTTGTCCTTATCAGCAGATTGCGTGGTTTTTGACCAGCCAAAAAAACTGATAGCAGCTCTGGTGACGAAAAAGACGTTAGTTACCCTTACTTTTTCTTTTAACGAAGGATTGATATGTGAAAATCACTAGATTTTCAAAGGCATGCATTTTCTCCGTCATTTCTAAGAAAATGATGTTATTAGTTTCGGTTTGATATTTGTAGATATATGTGTGATTATAGTTAAAGTTGAGATCATTTAATTTACCCACATAAATTTAACTTAAAAATTGCAGCCTCTGATTTAGACCGTTTTAGTGAAGGATTCACTTTGTTAATTCAGGAAAGTTTCTTAAAATGCCGAAAAGGAGTTTGAGGAGAATTTCATTTCCGGTTCATTTGTCACACATATTGCGTGACACATGGAATATTGTTATGCGAGATGCGGGATGGAGAGTTAAAAGTGCCCATGGAATGAGACTTATCAAAACTAAAAATGAAGCGGATGAGTATTGAAAGCTCAAGCGAAGGTTACACAAGTGAGACTCAGCGAAGCGCGTCAAAGTCCAGACGTTGCCCGTGTCACAGCACGGAGTCACTTTTAGTCTTTGCAGACTACGATTGTAGACAGTAACCGCTGAAGTATGGTGCGTTTCTTGTTGCTTTTTCTTGACATTGGACTTGATTACAGGTAACTTTGGTTGATCTTAAAGCTTATGGGAGATCCTTTAGTCAAAAGACGTGAAAAAATGTGTACCGTTCGATGCCGAAGCGGTGACTTCCGTTTCGCCTGTTTCGGTAATGTAAGACATTCCAAGATGGCGGAAGGCGGAATTGTGCTCACTTTAAGAAGTATTTGTCAAAAAAGTACGAAAGATCCCAAACATATAAACTTGTAGAAAGTTAAAACTATCCTTTTAAAGAATACCAAAAGGTTTTCTGGTGTGATTCGTTGCGTACCGCGGGCATTTCTGACATGTTGTTTTGACCAGCCATCCACCAAATTGGAGAAGGATGTTAGTGTGCTTCTTTAAAAAATATATTTTTTGTAAGCAGCGTTAGCGAGCTGTTTTGGGAATTAGTGAACTGAAATAGCTTTAGATTAACTGGATATCCTTGAAGACACCCTAAAACAATCGACTAAATGACTCAATAACTTCGTGAAAGTTGGCAATTTTCAAGGTTATTACGACGAAAAATACCGTTTACAGTTAAAATCAAATTTCTTTGAAACGAAACAAACACCTTGATTTCATATGTATAGTACCTGGGCCTACCAATGTACAAAGTATAAGCGAAATCAAATTTTGAGTTCTGTCCGCCCGATCTTTGATCCTTACTGACATCTACTCTTAAACACTAAAAAATGTTTCAGTGGTTTTGAACTATATTCTCGTTGGGTGCCCCTGAAAATTTTGACCAGGCCAGGGGTAAAATTGTGTCAAAATCAGGGGTATTTGGCCAATATTGGCTAGGCGTTCTCTCGCCCGCTCTCTCCCAGACTTCGCGCGGACAACGGATCTAGAGAGAAAGCCTAGGGACTAGGCTGGAGTGTAATCTTTAAAAGCGTTTGATATGAGCGGCATTTTGAGTACTCTTGCTAGCGATGTTCATGTTCGACTGAAAACAACCTGCAAATGAAAGTGATTTTAAAAAATTGCAAGAGACACCACTAACAATCAATAAAAGAATGCGGTGAAACATTTACAGAGACAACTATTTTCATTCACGAAGACAAGTATTGAGATTAAACTTTCTCTGAAAATCCTGAGTCATATAAGCTTCAGCATATAAATAACCTTGCAGATTTATGTTATAAGCCGGCTTTCCAGAGTTTGCTATTTTTCAAGATGAGCTCGAGGCACCAGTAGAGATGCAGCTCCTGAAAGCCATCTAGTAAGGCCGAAATCGCTTGAGACTTTTCAACCCTCTTACGCATAAAACAAGTTGAAAAACGAAAACGTCGCCATGTGAAATCAGATTTCCGATGACTTTGACAGACGGCGCATTTCTCAACCAAAAACCCAATAAACAAACCAGCCATGAATAACAGAAGAATCTTGAAAGCAGCTGTTAAAACATCACAAGATGACACAAAACTCTGTCAGTTTCAGGTATCAGTAAACACGTTTCTAGATACTGCGTAAGTTTTCCGCATGAACTCACCTGTCAAATTTTGACCAATCAGAGCATAAAAATTGGACTTAGAGCGTGATCGTGCGTGACCATGGTGAGTCAAAATTTTAATTGACTCATGTCTTCCCTTCCTGTAAAAAATGGCTGAATTTTCGCGTCCGAGGTCAGTTTGAAATCAAAATTTTATTAGTGCAACTCGTAAACACAACTAATTTCCTATGCATTTTAAAAAAATGAACTTGAGCCTGCGATCATTTGGAAACTAATAACTTGTCAGTGGATAACCTCAAAAAATACTCGACCACGATGGGTCGATACCTGAGCCCACGATACGGTCACGGTACGGATACCCTGTTTTGACAGCTGTCAATTGATCACAACATGAATGTGCAATATCAGGTTCCACCTGGGATCCCAAACTACTATCTATAGCTAGAAAGTGTCAGATTAATCATTGGTTTCCCTGTGGTGTGGACGGACGGGTGGTGTACGGGTCACGTGATTACCAAATTTTGTAGGATGGATAGATTTTCTTAGCTATGGGACTCCGCCCACGCGCGCGCGCGTGGAGCTCCGTTACTAGGACTGGATTGACACCAGATACTACGGGACTAACAACTTTTGCTCGTTCTGCTGGTTCACTGTTAAGTAAACAAATTTTTCCTTTCCTCCAACTTCTTTTTCTTTAGGTGTTCGAGCTGGAAACATAAAATATGTTTGTCCGAAAGAAACGGTCCGATTGGATTGTGATCCTCTACTTAAGCTTGCCATCCAGAGTGGAGATTACAAGGGACTCTTTTGGTTCGTCACCGATCTTCGTAAAACATCTGAGCTTGAGCAAACAATAGCTTATTGCGAAAAAAATCTCAGCTGTTTCAGGATCAATTATCTTGGATACTTTGGAAAGCGTATCAAAATGAGAAAGGATCCTGTCAATGGGGTATTGAACGTGGAGCAGTTGATCAAGGATGACTTCCTGACTTTCAGATGTTGTGTACACAGAGAACAGAACAAAGAGCGAATAGTTTATCAGCAAGTGCACGTTAATTCTTCCCTAACTTGTGAGTAGAGTTTAGAATATTTTATTTCTGTCTATTTCTGTCAGTTTCTCTTCATCCCTACACGCCGTTTACTCAGTGCTGAGTGGATTATTGAAGTATACTAGTAATGCAGTCCTGTATATTGTGAGGGTGTTCGAGAAATGCCAAGGGAAGAGTCTGAAATGTATAGTATGTTTAGATTTGGAGATGAACGAGTAATTTCAGGAATACAGCTTTGATGAAAAATCATTGACAAGACATCGAAGATTAATTGAACAATCGCTGAATGAATCATCCTCGGAGACCCAGGGGCAGTTAGTCGGTTCGATAAAATGTTCGTGGTGAAAGTTTACTATACACCACGAACATTTTATCGACCCGACTGACTGCCCCTGGGTCTTCGAGGATGTGAATAAATATGATCATGATATTTTTTCCATAGCAGGCAACTTTATGAGATAACTATTGAAAAATACGGCAGCCATCGAATTAATTAATTCCTGACATCTAAGGCTTAGTTCAACATAAAGGAGCTTAAACATAATCGTCGATCTTCAAACAGCATTATTGGAGGTAATGATTTAATTCGTTTTATATTTTATGACGATAACTAAATGATTTTTGTCGTACGTAACTACTTTAACGAGGAACCTTTTAACCGTGCTTTTAATAACCGTAACCGTTTAGGCTAAATTGACTGATAACAGTCGGTGAAGTAGGTTTTATGGACGAAACCTTATCCAATTCATGATATTGTAAACAAAAACTTAACACTAAGGGGATTCCTTAGTGGGTTATTACTTGGTGTTACGGAACACGAATGTATGCTAATTAGTATCTGCAAATATCTATGAAAGCATGATGCCTAACATTAACTCCCTAAACCTATATCATAGAGACTTTTGTTCTTGGGCCATCGTGGTTTGATCAAAAATAAAACCCAAACAGCGGGGATAAACATTGTGAGTTTTCGCATTTTTATTAACTTGACGTTGCGTATGCTATTCAACATACATTTTCATACATTTCATACATTTTCATACGTTTTCCGCCTTAATCGCTCTCAGAGATCCAAAGTCATTTACAAACCTTGTTGTTGGGATTGTAATGATTTTTACATTCATTGGTAAAACCAAGCAACGGCTCCATGATAGGAAGACTGAACAATTCAAGTCCCTAACAAAAAATGATTACTCCTCGGCTATTGCTGACCATATCACTGCCACCGGACATAACATTAAATGGAATCACTTTGAAATCTTAACATCTGGCAAAACAAATTATCATTGTAAGATAAAAGAAACAGACCTAAGCCACCTTTTAATGTCAACATCAGCAATGAAAAGCTGATGCTTTATTAGCTGTTGCCTTTTGTATTAATTACTGTTAAGAATTTTTACATTCTTAATCTGATTTCCAGACCCCTTGTAATTTTTTAATACATATCCTCGTCATTTTCTTTAACGGTCTCATAAGATCACTTTTTAACTCTTTTGTATGTTGGATAGCATACAAAACGTCATGTTTATAAAATTGCGAAAGCTCACAATGTTTATCACCGCTGTCTGTGTTTATTTTTGATCCCTAAACCTAATACAGCATATGGTAATATAGCATATACTAATTAGTGTAATTTCGTGCTCTGTAATATCAAGTTATAATAAAGAGACTATGGGACTAACGAGACGGAGAGTAGCGTTCGAAAGGGAAGGGGAAGGGAATTAGGGCGCGAGACCACGCGCGAGGGAGAAGGGAGGAGTGGAACGCCTGCAAGGAAGCCATTATTTTCGCCATCCCGCCTACTAATTAAAAAAATGCCAAAATAACGCAACTATGAATGACTAGCTGTCAAATAAGTCTGGCTGCGATGCACGTATTCTAGTCGTATTTCTCGCACTGTTTTTCTTTTGCTTTCCTAAAACAAGAAATCTAAAGTAAAGGTACTATTTTTAATAAAAAAAAGTTCAAGTGCGGTCGTCTATTGAAGGAATCTTCCTTGAATGTTGCAATGACGCGTGCCGAGTTACATAAAACCCAGCATAAATCTACTCAAGTTGTTGCTGGAGGAATCGGGCTGGAAAACTATTTAATAAGAAATGTAGCAGCTCTTCGCAACTTTCCATGCAATGCAATGTTTGTGTAAGAAAAATTAAAACACTTTGCCGTCGCTCTTTGAATTTCTATCAGGACGAATTGGATCCAGCGGAGCACACAAAAGAACGCTGGTCGCGGGGAAAGAAGAGCTAAACTTCGAAGATCTGCAAGAAGGCAGCAATTTTATATGAAAATAAATTCCTGGCGGTTTTATAACCAGCAAGAAGAAGTCCTCAACCAAAAATCGCCAAAAGTTATAGATCGCTTCGTCTTCAATTATCTTGCTGTTGATAACGCGGGTCAAACAGCAGATAACAAGCACACAGGCAGCACAATTTTTCCTTTCTTTCTTCTGGCGAATAAAACCGACAAGCCGTTGGGAGATGATACTTTTCAGAACCAGTCAGCACAAATCATCTGCTGACAGGTCTCTTCCTTCATACGGTTCTTTAACTGCCTTTTTCTATTCTCCTTTCAAGTTGATGTCTTCTAACGATGAATTCCCGTAGAGAAATCTCATCACGCTCCACTAACAACATATGTTTCGTTACTCAAATGGCGTGATGTTGATTTCAACCAATCGGAAAAAAGGTATTAAGTCGAAGATTGACATTTCATTAATTCTGTCTAATCACTATTCTCTTGCTCAGAATCTGACCGTGAAAAATGGAGAAAACAATGGTCTCCTTGCAGGCGTCCCTTTCCTTTCTCCCTCGCGCGCTCGAATGCCCACCTTCCCCTTCCCCTTTAAACGCCTGCCAGGCAGGCTAGACGGAGAGAAGGCGTTTACGGACAAAAATAATTTTGGGGTGCTGAACTGAAGTTATGGGTGAGACAAAATCAAAGAAATAAATATAGACCAAGCAGCAAGGCAGAGTACAACAAACTAGGTTGTTTCTTTTCGAGTGGGGATAATTGTCAATGACACGTTTATCCAAAATATGGTCTTTCGGTTCCCACGTTGATTGGCTCCTAGGATAGTGGATCCACTTGACCAGATACTTAACCTTTCCATTTTTCTTTCGATGGTTAAGAATTTTTCTGCCCTAAACAATTCCAATTTCTTTCGGATTTGATTGTTTCTCACTTTAAGGTTGATTCTTTCTCTTTTCACGGCCTCAATCTTTGTTTGATTATTTATTTTTTGAGGTTGTGGGGATAGCGTTGTTTCATTGACAAGTGGATTTGAACCAATGTCTTTAGAAATCACTCAGCAGAAATTGCAAAATCTTTTGGAATATGAGACTGATGAATATATGTCTCGGCAGGGTTATCAAAAGCCTTTTGATCGTATTAATTCTTCCTTTTTTGCTGTGCACGTTATAAGTTTCTCTAGCAAACTTTTGTGCCACCTCGACCTTTTGGATAACACGTTTACGAACAATGTCAACGACATAAGCACTAAATTATCAGGAACAGGAGACAAATAACTAATAAACATCAATCGGCAAACGAGGCTCACGCCCATAAAGAACTTAAAAAGGAGAATCTCCAACTGCTTCTGAAATAGAGGTCCTATGAGCAAACAAAATGAGGGGTATGAATTCATCTCAATCTTTTAGAAACATACATCGACAAAGACTTACATAAGGTAGAATTAAATCTTTCTACCAGACCATCTGTCTCGGATGATAACTGAAAGTATTGACCTTTTGAATTTGAAATATTTCACAAAATGAACGACTTTAGGTAGAAAGCTAATCCTTCTGTCAGAAAGTAGCACCCATGGGTCCCCAATGTCTAGAAATCATTTCATCAACTACAAGACGTGCAATAACAGTTGCTTCCACACTTGGCACTGGGAATGCTCCGACCCAACGCGTTAATTAATGGCCGAATTCATATTGGAGACGGAAAACCGTCTTGAACTGGAAACTCGTCTAAACCGAAGGAAAAGTTAGACAGTAAATTTGTCTTAGACGGAAAAACATCTTCAATTCACATTGGAACGCGAAACTCAAGACGACTCTTTTGCACTTGCACCCAAGTAAAAGACTGGAAATAGAAAGCCACCAGCTGTTTCTGGGTAATACATGGCGCCCATCACACGATATTCTCTCTGTCGGTGAATTTAATTTACCGTCCTCTAATCTGATGAATTCGACCAATCACTTAAGACTACAATATGTCTACTGCCTTTACTAGGCGATGGAAAAGGATTTAAGACATCAACAGCCATTCTTTCAAATAGACCCTCGACTGAAATTGGGAGCAAGGTTGCTCTTTTTCGAATTTCTAGGAGACTTTCTCATTGAAAACGCAACATTAGACTTACACCAATGTTCTACATGTTTGAACATGCAGGATATCATTTTCTAGAAAATCAATCATTGTACTTAACTCGGAATCCAGTCTCTGCGTTTCTCGAGTTTTGGAAATTTGAGGTTCTTCCTTCATGAGCAAACTCATTTCACAATCATATGGACCTCTAGATAACAACCATTTAACCAAGGCGATGAACTTTATCAAAATCATACTGTTGCAAAAGCAATGCCCATCTCGTAAGAAGACCAGACGCAATCTTTGACATTCATTACCCAACGAAGCGAACTGTAATAAGTTACAACAGTAGAAGTATGATTGTGTAAATAACCCTGAAATTTCCCAATCCCCTCAACTAATGCGATAGCTTCTCTTTCTGTGGTAATATAATTTGCTCAGCTCGATTCAAACCAGGGCCATTGTAAGCAATAAATACTTCCTTTTTATTTTGAAATTGTGCTAAAGTAAAATAAATCCGAGTGAAGCTTGTGTCCAGAAATAGTAAAGATGGTTCCCCAGAATTAGAATATGACAAAATAGGAGCGGAACTGACTCACTGGTACAATTCGGCATGTTAAATGCCTCAGCACGTCAGTCCAAACAAAGGGAACGTTCTTCTTTGTCAAAGCATTCAAGGGGCTGGCAATATTTGAAATAATTGACAAGACCTAAAAAATATATTTTTATTTCTGTAAATTTGTGGAAATGGGGAACTCCTGAACTACTCTTATTTTGTCTGTGTTGGGACTAACGGCCTCGGGTATAACTACATGACCAACATACTCTATTCTTTAATTATCAAAAATGCATTTTTTTTACCGTTTTAAGTATCTTTTTTTTACTGAATGACATACACATAAAAAATTGAATTTCTAAGGATTTAGCTTGACATTGGCGTCACGCAACTTTTGAAAACTTCATTCAAATAGAGGAAATGCTCTTCAAGAGATTCAGAGAAAATGATTATATTATCGATATAAATTATAAACGGTATTTTAACCTCTCAATTATGACCCTTAGCCTTTGAAAACTAGCTCCTGAATTTGTTAATCCAAACGGCATGGGTAAAAATTCATAAAGGCCAGTGTGAGTAGCAAATTAAAGCACTCTTTTTTCGTGATTTCGGATGCATTTCTATTTTCCAGTACCCGCTTTTGAGGCCCAACGTCGAAAATATACTTGTACCGGCTAACGAATCTAGAACATCTGCACCTAAGGCCATTGAAAAGCTATCCATTTAATTGACCTTTTTAAATTTGCGAAACTTTGCGAAACTTCTTTTGACCAAAACAAAGCTCCAAGGACATACAGACTCTTGAATAATTCCCTTCTAAAGCATTTCATCTTCGCAACGATCAATTTCTTTCCTAAATCCAGAGACGCTCTGTACGGCCTTTATTTAATGGACAAAGCATCACCAGTATCTATGACATGCTCTACAAGGGACGTTCTACCCATCTGATCCCCAGGAAAAGCAAAAACATCGCGATATTTATTGAACAAATCCTTGAATTTTTGTTTCACATCATCATTCAAAGTACTACGAGGTAGGGGAATTTTTACCAATCTCAAATGTTGCTAAATCATGTTTAACGCGCTCAAAATCTGGCAATTTAGCGCTACGAAAATTTTTTAACGGTTTGAGCAGAGGGGATAGTCGCATCACTAGGGACTTTTACGAGCTCTGACGCTCCAAAAGCTGAATAACGGTTGTGTAAATCAGAATAAGGCGTGACCAACCCATAAATTTCAGTGGTTTCATTGTTTATACCTTTAATTTTCCAAAAACAACTACTGCAGATTGGGCAGGAATAGTAAAAGAGTAATCGGAATGTACAGACAAAATACAATTAACATCAACTTTAGCATCCAGATTCAGTCACCAAAACCATCAGGAAACGGGAGGGGGTCCTCGGGGTGGGAAAATTCAGCAGTGGTTTCTATAAAATCAAGTTTCAAACAATATTCTTGAAGAAAATCTCTGCCTAAAACAACGTCATGAGTTAAATCTTTGATAACATAGGCTTCAAAACGAAAAAGGTCAGACTTAACAAAATTCAACCGCACTTCCCCAAGAATTATGAATGGAGAGCCACCTACAGTCGTTACATGACTCGTCGACTAAGCCATCTAAACAAGAATTTGTGTGACTAAGATACTCAAAATTTAGCACTCACTGCTGTAACACCAGGTCCTGTGACAAGGAGAGCACGAAAATTTTTACCTTCTATTGTTATAGAAATATTGAAATTTTCACTCTTGAAAGGATCAATATAATCAATTTTACTGGGTTTGGCTGGCAAAGAAACTCTGTCAATCACGTCAGTCACATATGCCCTTGTCTCAGTTCTACTCGAGACAGATAATTGACCATAGTTCACGGCACTCTTTAGAGACAACAACTTTAGCCTCAACGTCATCTATTTTCAAACTTTCTTCATTTTTAAGCTCAGGCGCCATTTTTCTTTTACAACATCTTTTTTACTACTTTTTGAGACACATTTTCACTTGAAAACGTCTCGTAAATAACTTCACCTATATAATTAGCAGAAAACATAGGTAAAACTGACGAATAACCGAGCGACTACACTATCAAGTTTTGTTATGACCTGAGAAAGACACTTAAAAACTCCAAACAAAATATTTCCATTGGGGACGTTTTGAGGCTGGCAATCCTGAGAACACCCATGCTGACGTGTGACGAAAACTTGAGGTTTCAACATTTTAGACACTGGCGAGAAAACAGGGACACAGGGAGTAGATACACTGTGACCAAACACTTGAACATTCTCTGAATGTTGCCTAGTTACTTAAAGCACATTTATCATTACTAGATCCGACGGAAGAATGATTAGCACTTGTAAAATTGTCAAGCGTCCCCATCATCATAACTGAACGTACACTACTGCGTTCAGCAAGAAGCTACAAAACAATGAAAAACTAAAATGCTGTTTAACAAACCCAAACCGGAACCTCAGCGGGACTAGCTCTGACCTCACAAACAATATCACGTTGGGGTCCTGTGAAAAACTCACATCTGACGAAGGCAAGCGAAGAATATTCTAAATTGGCGAGCGAGCTAAGCAAGTAAGTAATAGTACAATTATAAGATCAAAACAGGAAAAAAAACTCATGTGGACAAAATCCTGACTAACCTTGACTACTTCATTAAAAAACCGAAACTTAAACCATATGACAAATCTTAAAAATAACTTTCAAAACACTTTACAACAATATACTGACAAAGTAACTAGTAGAGTTTACTAAAAATATTTACCTCGACCTCAAATAACTGTTGTAAATGGAAATATAAGCCATGAGTTGTTCAGTTAATTAGCTAACAAAACAATAGGTGGTGTGTTTTCGAACTGCCATTGAAAATGGAGGTTTCTGAGACCTTCGTGGCTTGGTTGACAGCGACCATTATTCTTCAGATACCAGAGATGGACCATAATTAGATCTCTTTAGCATTTGACGTTGCATAGACCTATTTGATTCAGCTCTCCAACCGTGCATTCTCAATTAAATCTCATATTTACGTGTGACGACCTGTTTACCACCTTACCACAACGAAATGTAGCATACGCGCCTGGTCATTAACAACTGTGCCTCCGAAACACGTACCCTTTTATTCGTCAGTGATGCAAAAACTGATTCTAGTTGCCCTCAATGCACCAACTTTTCGTCATGTCGTTACATCGTAGTTGACGTTTATTAAGCATGTAAAGTCAATGCAACGGTTTTTCTTTTCGCTCAGTTTTACCTTTGTGTTTTTATAGTAATTTTCCGTCTTTGTATTTTTTTCTTCTTTCTTCCTAGTAATTCGCTCTGAAAACATGTCCCACCATAATTGCAGGCATGCCAAATTGTATAAATTTTTCACAAAAGAAATAACAAACTGCTTGTAAAGTGTGTGTTTAAAAACCTAATTAAACGGATTTTTCAATTAAGGTTGCTCAACCCAATAATTTTGTAGGCTTTCCTTTCATCTTTGAACCTCCTTACCTAAACAGCTTGTTCTTGATTGTAAATCCATTTACCCTATGAGCAGAGTTTTCTCTCTTGCATGGCTTTTAGCGTTTACGAAGTCGTTCGCGTGGCTTGTCTGTTGCGTAGTGGGTTTGTTTACCCCCCGTAAGAAACCGCTGCAGCAAGCCGCTTGTGATTTCCGTTGAGCATGCTCTTTAGACACCCCCAAAATCTTGGGGGTAGACACGTGATTGACATGTTTTAAAACCGGTTTTAACCAGTTGAACAACTCACGCGTAAAAATTTCTAATTCATTTGCTGTGCAAACCGGAGCCCGCGTAAGACTTCCTCCCGTTTGTCGCGTTTCAACGAAGCGAATAGAAGACTTTCAAAGCACTGAGCTGTTCCAAAATCAAGTCTTTGACTTCTTATCAGTCCTTGGCGTTGTTTTATTTCGTAAATGGTGAAGATGCCTCCGTAAGTTTAGTAACAGTTCACGGAAAATTCATATATATCCCTTCGCGCTGCTCCATCAGTTTCGAAACAACTTGGAACTCGATCACAATCCTGCAAAATCCGGTATTTCTGTCGATCTTTAATAACGAAGCGTGTTGTATCACTTTGGTAGTCAGATAAGACGTTTAATATGAGCTGATGGAACCTTTATTTATGCAAAAGTGAAACCTTCAACTGTGTTTTTTTAGCGGCAAAAATCACTGGGGCAGAATCTGTTTGTGCAACCGTTTGTTATTTTATAGTAAAAAATGTAAGCTTAAAAGTCCCATTAATACATTACAGAAAAAACCAGACAGGACCCATTAAAAAGTGGTCCGGACCAATTGTTTTAACCGTTTACACGGGTAACAATCAGGTTGAGCTTATGATTGAAAAATGCACTAGTACACACACACGAAACCACCGTAAAGCACGGCAGGCTCACATGAAGATGGTACGGAACGAAGATGCGTTTACTCAGGGCCACCCAATGACGTTTTTCTCCTAGATGCATTGAAAACACTTTTTAGGCTATCCAGAATATTTTTAGACCTCTAGAAATGCGTTCTAAGCGGCGCTATACTATTTACATCTGTTCGGTCATCCTAGGGGAATTTGAGTCTTTTCGAAATTACCAGGGCCTCAGTATTGTTTTCTCGAAAAGTTGGGATGCAGTTTTTAAACGTTATACGATAGTGAGAATTTTTCTGATTCTTCTCCCCATCGCATTTTCGAATCCGAAATTTTAGGTTTCCTTTTTTCTTCGAAAATAGCCTAACCTGGGGACTGAAATGCGAAGATTTGAACTTTAGAAAATTGTAGGGAATTTATCATGTTTATTACATGATGCTACGAAAATTGAACATGAATGGAACAGTCATCTAGAAATTTTTAGCCTTCCTCAAGCTATAGAAAATTCTAGAGAATATTTGCTTCTCCGAACAGATATTATACACAAAACGGTCGTTGGGTGCCCCTGGTTTACACTGCGCTTTCGAACAGTAAAAGGGGTCCGGACTAGTTTTTTTTTCGGTTTTGCTATGGCCCCCAAACCAGAAAAAAACGAGTCCGGATCCATTTCATGAAAACATGGCACAGAAGGTTTACACGGCAAAAATATCTGGTCCGTACCAACTTTTTTATGGGTCCGGAGCCACTTTTTTATTCTGTAGTGTAAATGGCGCTTTAGTGCAGTTACTGATTGCTTCGTCTGTAGCTATATATCTCTAAATACATGGGTCCTAAATAAACGTTGTATTTCTTTACACCTGCGGTATATTGTCATCCTTTCACACGAGAAGTGGTTAATTTTGAGCGATTATGATTGATTTTGACACTTTGAGTTTGCCTTCTTTTAACGCTTTCTCCCCAAGTTCAGTAAAACTCCAGAAATACTTTAGTGAAAGAGCTCGTAATTAAAGGCGGTTGAGTATTTTAAAAACAGTGAGAAATAGTTTTGATGAAGCGATTTTTTAAAAAAATCATCCATGTTTCGTTGTCCGTAAATCAGACCACTTGTCCGGAAATAGGACGAGTAAAAGTAGTTTTTGACGGCATTGTATTTCTTTCAGGTGATATATTTACGTCATTATCTCTATGGTAACGAATTAACGATCTGGCGCATGCTCAACGGAAATCACAAGCGGCTTGCCGCAGAGCTAGGTTTCTCACAGGACGTAAACAAACCAACTAGGCGACAGACAAGTCAAGAGAGAAACCTCTGGTCGTAGGGTAAAATCCATTATAGCACATGGATCACACATAAACTGAACTTTAGTTGCGGCCCGCACAGGGCAGCTACCTATTTTTCGTATTGAAAGCGTCTGAGAACTCGATTTGTCGGGTAGTTTGTTTGGTGATTTGTTTGTTAGTTTTGAAGTCAGTGTTTCGCTGTTTTACCAGTTCCCAGTCCCCGCCGCCTAGCACCCTATCCAACATGCTTGCGGCCCCCATTTGCGGCCAAAATGTTTCTTCCGAGAATGTTGTGAGCGCTAGAAAGTAAAAATCTATGATTCTTTCCGAACAAGCTTTAAAAGGAAATGGCGATAAACTTGTTAAAGAGTTTCTTAGCAATCTTGAATCTGCGACCTCTTGGTTTGACATTCGTGAATATTTTGAATGAGGTTGGCAGTCGAGAGTCGGACGCGAGTGCGAGGGACACTTTCATAGTTTCTGTAACTATTATTGGAAGGTAGCGAACGCTAAAGTGAGGTTTCGAGGGGGAGACAATGTTCTTTCATTTTCGCAACTCTGTCGTTCCATGAGCCAACCAGTTATCAGCTGTGGATCATTGTGGATCACGAACACAATCGATGAAATCTTGTCACGAGGAGACAAATAGCTTCAAAGCGCCCTAAACAATCAACTCAACAGAATCGTTTTTAGCAGATAACCTTCCTGTTGTAATTCACTACTTTTTCTAAGGAGGTGAACGAAGCAACGAGGCGAACAAACTGAATTACAATTGAGGTCATAATTTGCCCCGGCAAAGAGGCGAATGAAACTCGCAAGCGATTTGCCTACCGAGGTGGGCAAACTGAATTAAGGTTTTCCTGTTCATTTAAAATTAATACTTATTTGCATTGATCTCATGAAGTAAAAAAGTGATTACAACAGAAACGAATATGAGCAATTCCGTGACAATTCACTAAATCAACAGGATCGTAACCAGGTACTATTTTGTCATCGCTGATCCCAATTTTTAGCTCCAAATTGTGATCCCTGATCCCAAAATGTAGCAAAAATTTGATCCCTGATCCCACGTAAATTTTATGATCCCATAGAGAGATGTGATCAAGTTATGTTTCCCCGACGTCGATTATCATTCATTAATAACAACTAGACGTATTTACCTCAAGTAGATGTTTATTTGTTCATTCTGAATCACGTTCTCATCTTGTCCTCCATGATGTATTAAGGAATTATTTGAATTCTGCTGCTTGCTTCTGAAAAATGCTCGGTCCATTACACATTACCTGATTAGTTGACTTTTTCAAAACTTTCTTGTTTGAGAAATGTAAAACTCGTATGATTCTATGAGCAACAGAAAACACTCTATAAAACAATGCGATAAAAGTAGACGAGATATAGACGACAATTAAATAAAAAACTAAATCTCCACGTTTCGACGGCTTCAAATTAACGTCACGTAAGAAATGAATAAAAGGACTGAATATAAATATATGGCAAAAGAATCTATATAAGGCACGACACCTATACCATCGAATTTTCAATTATGAAGAAGGTTAAAAATAAGCGACGGGCATCACACGACTCGTGCACTAAATCGTATTGGAAGTATAGTATGACCTTCAGAGCTTCGCTCTAACTAGTAGGTTCTTAACAGATTTTCCCTTGCGATAAGATATGAGGGGAGGCTCCTTTACCTCAGAGAGGTATTTTCTTAAAATAGCGGCAGGGTAGCCTCTTTATAACAGGCGGTTTTGAAAATTTCTGATATTCCTTTCAAATGTGATCTGCGAAGAATTAGCCCTTAGAAGCCTGAGCGCTTCCCCTTTGATGAAGCCTTTCTTCACGCCTGGTGGGTGACACGAGTAGAAGTTCGTGTACTGGAATGTTTCTGTTGGTTTGTAATGTGTTTGCACGTCTAGGATTGATTCCTTGTCGAATCTTACTCCTTTGTACACTTTTGTGTCCAAGAACGTGATCTCTGTTTCTGATATCTCAGCCGTGAATTTTATCGTAGAGTGAAAGTTATTTGCCTTTTTCAAAAAACTTTCTATTTTGTCTAGACTTGTGTTCCATAGGGAAAACACATCGTCAATATACCTTTTCCAAAAAAGCGGTTTGACTCAACTCTGACTCAATATTTGTTTTTCTATTCTGGCCATGAAGATGTTTGCAAAAGCGACCGCCATCTTTGTTCCCATAGCTGTTCCATGGGTCTGTAGGTAGTTGCTACCGCAAAATTGGAACGAGTTTTCTGTTAATCTAAGGTAGAGCATTTCTCTAAGGTACTTGGTGGGTATTGGGGCTTTGTCTCCATAAAAATCTTCGTATGCGTGACAAGAGAGCAATTTCTGGTTTGATATTTATTCTTTTATTAGTCTTTTATTATTCAACAAAAATAACACTTGGCGTCCTACTTGCTTTATTATACAAACGACCGGTTTCAATAGACCAGCGAAATTTCTCATTTTATTAAAGCACTGAGGTTACGAGGTTTAAGATCTGTCAAGGACAATGTATCTGATGCATTGTTCTCTATTACTCTATTTACTCCTTCTGATACAGTTGCGCATTGCAATAGTGAAGACCTTGTCACTTTTTTGAAGCCATAACCGCGTGAGAAATTACAGTGTTTCTATGAGAATGTAATGTCGAATAATTTATCAAGCTGAATAGAGGAATTAGTAGGACACTTAACTGACCGGCTTGAAGATTGCCTTCGGCTAGCTGATCGCTGTGACCGTTCTCTCTGTTCTCTCGCTGGCGACCAGGAATAGGAACGTGATCTGGAAATATAGACAACAGTGGCCTTCAATTTGTGCACAGCATTTGACAACCATGATCTGAACAGAAAAATATGGCAAGAGTGTGGTAAAAATTGCAAAATAGTTGTTAGATTTTCATACCGTCGTTCTCGACTTCTTTTCCTTGACTTGCCCATCTTGCTCTTCTTCGAGAGTTCGACACAGCGGAAACCGTAAATGCGCGAGTACACGTAAATGCAATATGACAAAGTTTTATGAGCCTGCGAGACTGAGCACCCCGGCCAAACCCTTCTTTTCAGTAAAACCGCTGGACGTCAACTATGAAATACGAGTAAGGTAAGCTTTAAAACTGCTGATTGCGTGACGGAAGCGCTAAAATATTATAAAGCCAGGTTTAAGCTTTTTCAATAGACCTAGTTTCTCATTGATAATGAAGTATCTGAAAAGCTCGATCCCTGATCCCTCAGAGACACACACAAAAAATGGCTGATCCTGATCCCATGACTTGTGACCCGGGATCCCGGGTCTATGATCCCGATCCCGTGACTGCGATCCCTGATCCCATATACCTGTTTACGACCCTGAAATCAAAGATGCTTTCTGAAACCTTTCTTTTTTAAAATATGTCTTTATTGTGTATTTGTCAATAACAATCCAAACTTATTTTTGAGTATGCGTTTTATATACAACCTTTCATTATACAACGTTTATTTTTAAAAACATACCGATAATATATTAGTGAGATCATGGACGATAGAAAGGCTGGTCTTTCTATTATCCATGGTGAGATATATTAAGACTTGTTGTTATCATGTTGATTGAAATCTTTGGGAATTCATTGCTTGCATAATGCTCTGTGTTTGTTTTTATTTGAAACTAATTCTAAGATTAAGCATGCAGGTTCCGAATTATAGTCACAGATACAAAGCTGAAGAAAAAAGCAAGCTTTAAAAATACAACATAACTCAACTATGTATTTTATACATCATAGTCTCCCTTTTGTCTCGTCACGCAACGCTACGACAAAAAACGACTGCGAGGGAGACAACAATTTACTCTCTCCTTTTTGTGACTACTGCGCATGCGCGTAGTCACTATTGCCATCATGTAGGTTTCCGAATGTAAGTAAGTAACAATAGAATATACTTCGGAGCCAATCAGCACAAAGAAATACAGCTCTTGTGGTCTCTTCGCGTATACTTCGTGTGAATACTTCGTGTGAACGATGACGTACCGATGATCCACGATGACAAACGAACATTGGCGCATGGCGTGGTTTTACTCAGATAAACGCGAGCTTCTGTGCGGCAGGTATTCGAGGAAGCCGAGGTGAGTCACAGTTTTCTTATATTTTACAACATTTACCTCTCACAGCTTTCATATTTTGTTTCTAACCGATCAGATGAAAGGTTTCGTTAGTATTTTTCAGCATTTAGGTCGGTTTATACGACAAATTTCTGTAGTATTAACTCGTAATTTAACAAAGCGTGATAACCAGCACGTATGGTTTCCCCTTCATGAACAACCATTCCGCTTGCAGATACTACGCAATTTCGTACTACAAGAACCTCGTACGAGGAAAACTTGCTTAACTGAGCCTCTTCGGAGGATAATTGAGCCTCTTCGGAGGAAAACTGAGCCCCACTGTGGGATAACTGAGCCTCTTCGGAGGAATATGATTGAGCCTCTTCGGAGGAATGTTGAGCACCATTGTGAGATAATTGAGCCTATTATGAGGAACATCTGGCTCC
>BOPM01001731.1:15326-25490 GCA_022179025.1 Porites australiensis
TTGTACCTGCACTAATGATTTTTGCGCGCGCGTTTTTTAATTTTTAATATTTTTACTAAAGTTCAGTTAGGGGATCTTTTATAGGGATAATCTCGCGGTCCACCCTTTCATGTATCATGTTTATGTGCATATATGTATTTATCATCGTCATTATTATTATTATTATTATTAAGCCATTATTATTATATATCAAGCCATTGGAAAATGGCTTGATATTCCGGTATCTGGAACACTGAGCAATGTTTTCCTAGAACGCAATAAATTTGGTCTTAATATTTGTCCTCCCTCTATTAAATTTACTTAGTGCCAAACAGTTCTCCGAAATTAATTAAAAGAGTCACCAAATGATTCCTTAAAAGATCTCTGGAAATCGTCAAGCTGTCACACTAATATTCAATATGATGTGTACAAATCCACTAAGGAAGTTCTTAAAGATTTCCGTTCTAATCAAGAGGATAAACTGCAACACCAGCTGACATCTCAAGGTGTCTTCTTCTCAAATGTTATCAAGTACTCATTGTCATCTGTAAATTATATTTGGTCAGAGGCCCAGTCTCATCTACCCAAGAACATTTACAATTTTACCATCCGCTACATCAACAACTCCCTCCCTACACGTAAGAATATGGCAAGATGGGGATTATCACAAAGTCCTGATTGCTCCTTTTGTCTTAATCCTGAATCACTCCTTCATGTTGTCGCTGGTTGTCAACAGTACCTTGATCGCTTTACCTGGAGACACGACTCAATCATTAACTTCATTGCCAAGTCACGTCAACCCGTAATTAATGTTCACTCTTCACTCTATGCAGATGGTAATGGTTTTCTGAATCCCGCAATAATAACTGGTGAAAATTATCGTCCAGATCGTCTTTTCCTAATCCAGTCCAAGAGCCTATATGTTCTAGAATTAACAGTTGGTTTCGAGTCTAACCTTAACAACAATTCGGTGCGTAAGAACGAAAAATATCTACACTTGATCAACGAAATGAGTACAAATTACAGATGTGTAAGATTTGTAAATCTCTCCATGAGTTCCCTTGGCGTTTTCTCCGATGAATGCTCCACGTTCTTAGACATGATGAATGACATTGGTATGACAAAAAGCAGCAACGTTATATAATCAAGAAAATGATAAATATAGGCATTAGAGCAACATATTACATCTTTTGTTGTAGAAATAGGAACTGGGATAGCCCAGACTTAATGCAATTTTGATTTTTTTTTGGCTTTTGTTTTGTTTTGTTTTTTGTTTTGCTTTTTGTTTTTAATGATCCAATCTCAAGCAGCATCTGTAAATTGCTTATACTTAGCGAAATTTACAATTGTACATTAAAAATCACAAATAAAGTTCCATTTTTATTATTATTATTAAAACAGTTTTGTTATTGTCCTTCGCTTTATTCCTTTTTAGGTTCCTAAGGTTGCCAAGCACTGGAAGGAAGTTGAAAAAAGCGGTGTTCTCTGTATGGAACTGGTTGATCTTGTGTTTTCCAAATTCCTCCTGAAGGGTGTTGCCAGGAAAGACATTCTGGATTTGATGCAACAATTTGGATTGATTGCAAAATTTTCGTCTTCAAAGACAGGAGAAAAGTACTTTGTTCCATCTCAACTCAAAGCCTCACCTGATTCTCTTTGTTCCATGGCGCCCTCAAGGCTGGACCCTTGTCCCCTGTATGTTTACTTTGTCAGCGGTTCTGTTCCCCATGGTTTGTTCACCCGGCTTGTTTCTCGCTCTGTCCATTGGTGTTCTGAGGCTGGTCCAACTCAACCCCCTACCCTGTACCAAAATGGAGCGTGGTTCGTTATTGGGAGACAAACTGTTCATGATTTTGTTCTTATTTGTAAGAAGCAGTTTATTAAGTTCTTTATCAAGCAAAGAAACCACCCTCAGCAGATCCCTGTGGATGAGACAAGTGAGATGGCAGTGCAGGTTCGTGAGTTTGTGGAGGCAACTTTGGAAGCTTTGTCACGCGATCTCTATAAAGGTGGATTGCAGTATCATATTCGGGTCGCCTGTCCGTATTGTGAGCGGGAAAAATGCTCAAGCCATAATCAGATTGCATGTTCTCATGAAGATTGTCTTCACCTCCTTGAGGTAAGACAAGGCGTTCATCTGACTTGCGAAAAGAAACCTACAGATGAAGTACTCACAGTCATAGGAAAGCAAAAATGGCTCTCACAGACACCAAGTAAGGTAGGTAGCACTTAAATCCCATCTCTATCAGTGCTGTTGGCATGTTACATATAAATGGAATGTTAACTAAAATTCCCAAAATAAGCTCCTCCAAATATAATCCCCCAAACTCGTAGTTAAAACCCTCCATTAAATCGCCGCTCCCGAATATAAGCTCCCGGGGGCTTGTACTTTGAAATTGCCCTCAAATACAAAATAAAACAAATTAAAAACGGTACAGTAACACATAATGTTTTTAATTTGCCAAAGAACTATTCCTCGTGCCAAATGATTGCAATCAAGAAGTGTCACACTTTAATGCTGTTTGCGTAGTTCAGTCTTCACCCTTGGCTTGAATTTCTTCGATCCATATAGCCAAAGTACTCGAATGGCTGAGCTTTAGAAAGACCTTGGTCCCCATGGCGAATTTCAGTAAAACCTTCGTGCAAATTACTGACATAAATTTATTTCCAACCATAATCTAGCCCAATCGATTTTCAGACGCAAATGTCCTTCCCATTTCCCTTCGTATGTAAGCCCCTCAAAAAGTGCCTTTGAAAAATATAAGCTTGGGAGCTTATATTCGGACTTTTACAGCATATTACTACTAAACTGATATTATGCTACTGAAAGGCTAGTCATTTATTTATACTTAAAAAGCTTCAACAAAGTTTGTGTGTGTCATTATTAGATTATAATGATGTATAACGTAGGCCTTCATTTAACCTACCACAAGTCTCTCGCTGGGTAAAAAGAAGCTAGCAATAGTTCTTTAAATCAAGTAATTTGATAAGATCAGTTAGTTACCATATATGACTCAAAATGCTATTCAAATTCTTTTAGCACTTTGGTAGACAAATGGCTACCCTTGAACTGAGAATCTCTTTACAGTGGCCAATTAACATCATCAACTCTGTTGTTAAATACCTACTGCAGCAGTAGCAGTGGGTATTCATAACCGTTTCTCAAGTCTTTCCTAACAAGCTGTTTGCTTTACAGTTAAACGATAAGTTTATAGCTTCTAACTGGATAATAACATGTTTTGCAAACTTTCTTTCAAAGCGGTAAACACCCCAGGTGTACGCTTTCTATTTTAAAATATGCAATTTTTGTTTCTGTACAGGACGTGTGTACTCCATCATCACCACCACCATCATCATCATCATCTGATGCTGAACAAGGTCATTCAGAACGTTTAATATTGAAAGTTACCCTCCTTGCGAACGAGTGGGGGTCGACTAGGGGTGGTTTGTCAACAATAAACAGAACTCTTGCCATACATTTGGCAAAAGTCCCACACGTAGAAGTGACTATGCTTGTACCTGAATTTGAGTGTGGAGAAAAAGACAAGAGAGAGGCCAAAAGTTACAACATCTCCATTATAGAAGCAGGGCATCTTCCTGGCTTCAGTGATCCTCTTGATTGGTTGATCGTTCCACCAGAAGACCTTGACATTCATGTTGTGATAGGCCATGGAGCAAAGCTTGGTAGACAAGCGCAAATTATCAGAAGGTCTCATCAATGCAAGTGGGTGCAGGTTGTTCACACTGAGCCTGAAGAGCTGGCGATACATAAGAACTATCCAAGTGCCATTGCCAAGGGAGAAGAGAAGAACACAGCTGAAGTTGAACTTTGTCAAAATGCAGACCTCGTTGTAACCATTGGACCCAAGTTAAAAGAAGCGTTCTCGTGCAAGTTGCGTTTATATCATCAAGATATCTTTCAACTAATACCAGGTTCCTTTGCAGAGTTTTCAGATATTAAACATGCTGCACATGATGGTGTAAATTTCAGAGTATTGAGCTTCGGTCGCGGTGATTTGGAAGACTTTAGTCTTAAAGGATACGACATTGCTGCTAAATCCATAGTTGAACTGAAGGACAGTTCCTATATTCTTACTTTCGTTGGTGCATCCAAGGAAAGGCAGGATAAAGTCGCAGAAAACTTACTCCAGACTGGCATTTCAAAGAACCAGCTGATTGTGAAATCATTTGTGACAGACAGACAAAAATTGAGAGAATTGTTTTGTGCTGTCGATCTGGCCATCATGCCATCAAGAACTGAGGGGTTTGGTTTGACAGCATTGGAGGCCATGTCAGCTGGTCTTCCCATTCTGGTTAGTGGAAACTCCGGATTTGGAAAAACACTGCGTAAACTTCCAATGGGTGAGTCATTTGTGATCGACTCTGATGACCCTAAAGAATGGGCAAAAGCAATTGCAGCCATCCGTCAAAAATCAAGGACACAGCGGCTAGAGGAAATCCAAAGACTGCGAAGAAGTTATGATGAAAGATTCAGTTGGGCGGGACAGTGCCAAGCCCTTGTTGGCAGGATGTGGAAGATGGTCTATGGTAAGAAATCAAATTGTATATGTCCGTTGCTTCTGCAATAGCGAGTGCATAAATATATTTTTACTATATTATGTATCGTGGTCCATGTGCATCGCTGAAGAAATATTAATATTGCCGTTGACCTTTTTAACCTTAATGATGGCATTCACATTCTGCACACCGTTTTCCGTACACTTCTTGTGTTACTGATCAATTTCATTTTTAAGACTTTTATTTATAATCTTATAACATGCTGGCTACACTTAAAGGAGTTAGCGATAAATGAGAATTAAAATCCATAACATTGCGATACATCAAAGTTATTTGATTTCTATTCATATGCAGTAGGAAAGGGGGGGCTTCTGAGGTTGAAATCTTTTTTTTTTTTTAAGAGTGACATTTTTTGTAAATCGTCGCTTTTTTTAACTTTACAGGTCTTGTAAAAACTAAAGAAGATGACGTTCCAGAGAACGACTGTGAAAAGGACACCTCAACAGAACCGATAGCAGGTAATGTCATTGTTTGCTTTGTCAGTTGAACCAAAGACAAAATTTCTTTTTGCAGCGGAGTGAGGTTATTTTCTTCTGTTGAACCAGGGTACTTTCGATTATCGGGGTGCATCTCCAAGTAAACTGACGTAAAGTAACTGTTTCCCTCTCCTGCTTGCAGGCCAAACCATTTAAATTCACTACTAATTTTAAACTTTACAGGTGTTGAAAAAACCCAAGAAGATGACGTTCCACAGAATGACTTTGAAAAGGACGCTGCTACAGGACCGAGGGCAGGTAATGTCTTTGTTTGCTTCGTCAATCAAACTAAAGCCAAAATATATTTTTGCAGTAGAGTGAGGTTATTTAGTTCTTTGGAGACCACAGTTTATTTTAATTAATTATCTGCTGTTTTGAGCCTCCAGTGCACCATCTCCTATTAAACTGGCATGAAATAACCTCTATCTTATGTTAAGTTGTTCATCTTCCGTTTACAGGCGAACCCATTTTTATTGTACTTCAACAAATCATACGGGAAGCACGCATAGAGTCCAGAAAAACTGAGCTGTCGCTGGCTTTGAAGAGGACTGCGTTGGAAAAAGGTTTTGCAATTTCTGACAATCAAGGAGAGGGAAACTGCATGTTTTTTGCACTTTCAGAACAGCTTGACCTCATCAAAGGAATCAAAATCTCCCATGATGAGTTACGCCGAATTATTGTGCAACACCTTCGGGAAAACCCTAAGCTGGTAAGTGCCTTATTCTTTTTTATTATTTTTAGAGTGGACATTTTTGCAGTATATGCGCATGGCCCGTCACATAATAGTAAACAATTTAATAGTTAACATCCCTTCCCCCACCTCTGTTACGCGTGTAACGGACATCTTCCTAAAACCTCCTAAACCTACTCCACCTCCCTAAAAGTGTTGGTCTCTGCCGTTCTTAACTGTATAGTATAGGGTGCACAGGTTAGACCGCTTTTTTGTGGTGTAATCTCATTAATATGAAGTGGAATAAATAATGTTCTCTCTGTCTCGTGAATAAAATGCGGTTGAGTCTCATTAAGATAACGCCACGAGCTATTTTAACGTAGTATTTAGTACATCCATTTATGTAACTTGTAGGGATCATGCCCTTATATTGACATAGATTAGTCCAAATTGTGTGTGTCATGTCTTTACAATGCCCTCATTGTCCATTGCAGACATCTTAGGCTGCACTGTAATTTTCAGGGAGTTATAATAACTCCTCTAGTGGGGCTAATTTAACTCCTTACAGTGGAGTTATTTTTCGTGGAGTTATTTTAACTCCAAAAAGGAGTTTAAAGAACTCTTTTTCAGGAGTAAAAGTGACCCCAGATATTGAGGAGTTAAAATAACCCCAAAAAAGGAGTTATCCTGTACCTAAAATTTTTACTCCACTTTCAGAGTTAAATTAACTCCAAAAAGAGTAAAAACAACCCCTGTAAGGAGTACAAGTAACCCCATTTCGGAGTAATTTTAACTCCAAGACTGGGAGTAAAAAGAACTCTTTTTCAGGAGTAAAAATGACCCCAAATTCGGAGTTAAATTAGGAGTTAAAATAACCCCAAAAAAGGGGTTATCCTGTACCTAAAATTTTTACTCCATTTTTGGAGTTATAATAACTCCCTAAAAATTACGGTGTGTCTTCACACTATAAGGTATAGCTTTTTCGCCGGTACGAAAATCATACTGGATGGGGTTTCAGTTCACACATGAGAACGGTGATTTCGGCGCGATTTCTTTAACGCGCCGGTGCAGCTGTCTCTTTCGTCAACGGTCGCTGCAATTTTTTGGACACTAAGAAAATTGTTGATCTGTTATTGAGAGTGTTTCTGTAAAAAGGGAAAGAAAATCGCAACCTAGGGTCAAACCCGGACCTTTCGTATCCTAATCTCTCTCCCTTACCACTAGACTACCCCACCGACCCGCCAAAATGCCGAAAAAATTTAAGTACATACACTGACAAACTGTCTTTCTTAACTGTTACATCAATAACGGGTGACCCTAGCCCTTTCCATAAATTTTAACGAAAATTCAACTTGGCTCCAACGCCGTTTTCTAGCACTATTCAAAAACGTATTATTTGACTTTTTGTAACCAAATCCAGAGTCATGACTAAAGGCTTGGTTACTAATGGTGGCATGGACCGTTAAAAATGGAAAAGACTGATTACGAAAGGGAATGAGGCCGTGCCGATCTCTAAAGCGGAGAGTCACGTATCGGATAGATGTTCACACTATACTGGATGGCTTTTCGTGTCGTCACCAAAGCTTATCTGGTATAGTATGATCATAGCTTTATTGTTCTGGTTCCGGTTCACTGATTCTTGGCGCGCAAAGGAGATAAAGACGTCATGGACGTTAATATATTCCACTTCAAAGTAAAGACTTCTAACTGGTGTGTCCTTAATACTACTGAGGTGGACATATTACTTCTAGTGCCGATACTAATGGTGTCGTCTTAGAGAGAGCTGACAGCGCAGCTGCCTGAATATATGCCTTCTACAAAAGCACTCTAACTTCTTCTCTATTAACTACAGTATTTTCTTTCTTACAGCCGGATGGGACAGAACTGTTTCATTTTGTTGATGGATATCCATCTTGGGATGCCTACCTCACAGGTATGATGGCAGATGGTACGTGGGGTGATCACGTTGTTCTACACGGCGCGGCAAACTGTTTTCGAACGTGCATCCATGTGATTAGCAGTCTTCCACATCGCTATGACGTAATGGTCTGCCCAGAGTTTGATGTTACTGGTAGCAACCGGCTCGTGCTGGGTCACCTGCACGAGCTTCACTATGTTAGCTTTATTCCACAGGTAGGAGGTAAAGATGTCTGATTATACTGCGATACAAGAGTTACGACCTTGCAATATTAAATGGAAGACATCTGAGTGGAACAAATGACTGAACCATTATTGCGGTACCTTATTTGTAAGATGTTGGCCAGAAACAAGACGTCTATTTTTTCACATGTACAGTTTTTAATCCGCCAATTTTCTTATGACGGCAATATTAGCCGTTTCAATAGACTAAGTATTCATAACAAAATATTTTCTGCCTAAAAAAATTCATACAGCCGGCTCAATTTCTTAGATAAATTACTGTAGTGTTCTTAATAAAAGTTGGTTTTTACGGCCAGCACCTTGCCTGCAGTCCCCTGTAAATACTCCACCATTTATAGAGCCTGTTGTTGTAAAAATCCTTGGAAAATGCGCGTACTAATGATTACCTACTTTCTCCTTCTTTGAATCATGTTTTAATATACTAGAAACTACCTGTGTTTTTCTTACCATTCTCGTAAAAGTAGTTAGGTTTTAAAAGGTTACGTCATTCTACCTAGTTGGTTAGAGTCTTTTATAATTTGTCATTTTATTAACTTATCAATTAAACCTTACTAGTTTTAGGGCGCCGGACCGATCATTTTGTAGTTGAAATAGGCTTTTTAAAGGATTTTTGGCTAAGATAACTTATAAAATAACTACGATCGTACGCGCGCTGTGATTGGCTGAGAGGAGTGTTTGCATGAGAGTATGTAAACATGGTTTTGGCGTCAAGATGTTTTGCTTTTCGCGCGCTAATCACGCAAGCACGAATTTCTTAGATAAATAAATAGAACTTTGCTTTTAGGGCCAACACCTTGCCTGCCGTCCCCTGTAAATACTCCACAATTAGAGCCTGTTGTTGTAAAAATCCTTGGAAAATACGCGTACTAATGATTACCTAGTTTCTCTCTCTTTGAGTCATGTCGCTGATGATTATGACTGTGACTGTAGCGTGTGTGAACACTCGGTTTTAACGTCTGTCAGTATACAGGTCAATAGCAATATCATTAGCATTTAGAGGTTAAGAACAATTTTTGCTCCAGCTGTTCCTTGCCTGCAGTCTTTGAAAATGTTCGGTGTCAGGTTTCATACTGAGTAGAATTTATTCATATAGGATCATTCCTTTTTTAAGATATTCCTTACCACAGAACTTAGTCAAAGACTTTTCTAATCGAGTTTGCTTTTTAAGAATTGTTCCTGTTTCTGGTGCGCTTTTATCAATCTGTAAATGTATTCAGCCTCGAATAACTCTTTCACTGACAAGTTATTAATGTTGAAGACTAATTTCTGAATGACAGCAATCCTTAACTAGCTTGCGAATACAGAAGCCTCTAATTACTCCTTTGTAAACTGGGGAACACCAATTCCTTATCATACTATGTAAGTATTTTAATATAGTAGAAGTAACTTACCAGAGTTTTTTTTTTTACCATTGTGTGTTAATATATTAGCAAGGCCACTGCCTCTATTTTGGTACATTAAGTAATATATATAGGTTATAGTAAAACTAGTTAGGTTTTAAAAAAATATGTCATTCTACCTACTTAGTGAGAGTCTTTTTATAATTTGCTATAGTGTATTAACTTATAAAATAAAAAGTACTAGTCTTAGGGCCGGACCGGTTATTTTTTAATTAAAATAGGCTTTTTACAGGAGCTTTGGCTAAAATTACATATCAACCGATGCATATTATTCGTAAATTGACTCGTCTCAGGCTGGACAGTTGCAATTAATTCATAGACTATTCCAGAGGACCGCCCTTCTATAGTGGAAGCTATTATTTTTCAGCCTCAGTATACAGTCTTGGTACAAACAAATTATGTTCCTTAGATTAAAGGAGTACATAGAGTTTGTACTATTAAAAATTTGAGCCAAATGATCTGATGCAATGGGATTTTTCAATTTATACATTAGTGAGGTTAATTGCCTTGACCTTCGTGTCTCAAGATTATCCCACCCAAGTTCATCCAGTATCTTAACTGATCGCCTATGGTAACTAGAGGAAGTTACCACCCTGGCAGCTCTGTTTTGAAGGGTCTAGAGTCTGTTACGCAATCCTATCCCCACGGCTCCCCCACATACACACTATACCACAATAATCGAAATACGGTAGTACAATGGATTTTAACATCGTAATTAATGTATGATAAGGTATGAGATGCCTTACACATCTCAGAACTCCAGTCCCTCCAGAAACTTTCTGAGCAATTTTGTCTTCATGATATCTCCAAGGTAATGATTGGTCTATTTCGATTCAACACTATGATATTTATAACCCAGCGATGGACTAGCATCCCGTCCAGGGGGGGGGGGGGGGGGTAG
>BOPM01001734.1:4055-15655 GCA_022179025.1 Porites australiensis
CGGGTAAACCACCTGTAACCGTGGAGAGATGGCTAGCTAGGCTACTGGCTAGAACGGTGATGCGCCATGGTGAAGCTATTACCACTTCTCGGAAATCATGGTCGCCTTTTATATAGCCTGAGCAGAGCTGTCAATAAGAGGCGGGGGCCGGGGATTTTCCCCGGCTAGCCTACTATGAACGTGGCCCTCGGCTACTTTCAAAGGAAAAGAAAAGAAAAAGGAACCTCTAGCTGTTTGATTCCCCGCCTACTTGTTGTATTTACCTGGCACCTTGAAATCTTAGTGACAACCCTGAGCCTGTCCCAGGCTTTGAAATAGTAGATTGTGGTACGAAGTTAGAAAAGGGGAAAAAAATAAGGAGAAAGAGAGGGAGAGGGAGAGAGGAAGGAATTTCGCCCTCACTCCCTACCCCACCACTGGCTGTTTTTCCTGCTCACATCTCCTTGCGTCGTCCTCACAATCTGAACCCCTGGAACAGGCTACCTTTTATATAACGTGGCAAACATGCACGTTCGCTTTCACTTCTCCATCGGCAGAAATGATGTATTTTAAGGTCACTAATATTTAAAATCTTTCCAGGTGCTTCTGAAATGTTAGCTATGGAAATGAAGGCATCAGGGATGTACGTTTCTAGAAGTCTTAGTTTCAGACAGGCTGAGGTAATTCATAATTATTTTTAGAAATGGCATCTTGATTTTCTGTTGTAACCACAAGTGTTTCTATCATCCTCAAATATAAGGTTTTTTTTGCAATGCTTACTTCTTCACCTCTGTTCCTTTTTTGTTAACAAACTTTGATAATGCTTTTTGTCGCATTTCTGCAGTTTGTTAATGTTAAGGCGACACTGACTGCGCAACAGATAAAGGTTTATAACACTGCAGTTCACGTTTGGTACGTATGGCAATGTAAAAAGGTTAAATCTTCGTATTAACTGCTTAAAGTAGACCACAACTTGTAGAGATGGAATCATCCAGTGGTTTCTTGTAGCAGGGCTTCGGGATTAACTTATGGGATTTCGTAGAAATTGCACTCAAAACTTATGCGTTTGTTTGAGTCAAAGCAAAAGCAAAACAACAATCACAGTTGGTATCCTAAGAATTAACAATTGCGTATCTTTCACAATCATAGTGTGAATATGTTTCAGCTTTTTTCCTTTTCTCTTTAAAGGAGCGAGTTAAAGAAGTCATTAGAATTTGCCATTGGTCGCACCAGCTCTTCTACACCAAGGGTGTGGTCAGTCTTTTGGTCCTGTCATCAGCGGTTCTTCAAACAGCTCTGGTGAGTATTTAACATGTTACAACGAGGTTTAAACGTTATTTAACAAAAACCGTTCTAACGCTCATACCTTGTCATCGTTTGCTGTTCACATCAACAAGAAGGCGACAGCCTAAATTAGAAAACCATTTATCTACTTAATATCAATACCCTACAATCGAATAAGGAGGCGCTCTGATTGTTAGGCCTCGTTTAAATAGTCGACCTTAAGTTTCACCTTAACATTTTTGCCTTCTTATTTCCAGTAATGTTGCCCTCGATGCTAGTTCATTGACCTATTTAAAGTTGTACGTAAGACTAAGTGGATATCGTCTCCAATGGCACTGTGGGACTGTTTGCAGATGCTATCGCCTTTTCATTGGATATTACGAGATTGCGAGGGAAACTGGGTCAAAATTCATCCCCAAAACAGTCCCATAGTTCCCATAGTGTAATTCGACACAACACTGACCCACACTCCTGCGCAACGTCCAAGCGGGGTTAAGAAACCTAACAAAAAGAAAACAGATTTCATTTGTTTGAGAATAAAAAAAATCATTTTGATATCAATGGCTTCGCACTTACCCTCGCTTTAAAATAGAGGCTTGAGGCAACTCGGTAATGGCTACATTCGTGGGCCGCTTGGGAACTCTTGGAACAGCTAACAGGATTGAGTGAGAAATTAATGAACAAGCGACAGTATTTCCTGGATTCCGGAATCCGAATTACCTGATCTTGGGCGGATCATTGTACTTTTCTGGGAAACTGCCCACCTACTCCTCCCCTAAGCTAACATTTTATGCCCTAAGTGAGAAGTAAGTGTTGATGTTGGCGTAGGGGAGGGGTATGTGGGCAGTTTCCCAGAAACGTATAATAATCACATGGGGTAATTTTGCCAGTATCATGTTCCACTTTAAGCGCCAGCAGGCATTTTTACTTTGTAACCTTGCTTATAATTTATTGGGTCTGATAACAGATAAGATGTATATGAATATTTTACAGCATGAGTATGAAAGTTCCTAACATAGTGGAAGAAGCCCAGCAAGCATTGCGGGCACGATATTGTGTGGTCATTGGTCTCCAGTCCACTGGAGAGGTTTGTTTTCTCTTTCTCTCCAGTTTTTTTTCGTACGGGTTACAATTTCTGATAACATAAAAATTCCTCAACTCAGCGGTAGCCAGTTTAAATTTTAAACGTAACGTTTGAGACACTGAGAACTTCTTGCAAAGTTAGTAGAAAGTACATACCAGATAATTTTTCGCCCCTCACATTGTAGGTTCCATACGTAGATGCACTTGATGCAAAGTTATCGCTGCAAGTATTTTATCTTTCCTCAAAGGACGTATGTACGATCAAGTCAGTATTTCTGTCGGACAAAACAAAAAAATTGGTTGAAATCATTGGAGGACGCACTGTGTCTAACTCTGTACAAAATAATTCGCTGAACGTATGATAACTTCCACCTGTTCATAGCCTGTGTACAGCCGAACCTCCCCTCAAAAGAAAAAAAAAAGAAATCAGAGGATGGGGCCCTTGTACACGGGCCATATGTTCACTGCAATAATGTTAGTTCGTTGGCGCAACAATCCACTTGTGTTTAGGTGGATTTTGTTCATCTGGATCGTGATCGTCTATAGCTATTCTATTAATTTTGTCCAGAAGTCATGATAGACCACAGTTCACTAGACTGCATAGTACATGGGCTAGTTTTGTCAATTTTAACCAGGCATTGCCCCATGACCGACTCGTATTTGCAACTCTGGCGGTCCCGTCTCCAGTTGGAGACGTAAAATAGTGTCCCCAATTAGCACTTCTGTGCTAGATACATTGACACCCAAATAAAGTGCATTTTTTTTAGTAATGCAATAACTTTGCACATAAATCACGCTTTTTTGTGAATTGCACGTTTCCTGGAGGACGTGAACACAACAAAACCATTTTTTTTTCACTGACTAAGAAACCTTCGACTCCAGAAAAATTTACCAACATTTGCCCGATGAATTTTGAAACGACGTAAACTACACTCACTTTTTAGGAGACGTTTTCGGTACCACCGTCGTCATTGCTGATACTCCCTAATGATTATGAGTTAGTGGGTGCTTGAATTTAGGGTTTGGCTTTTGCGAAACCAGTGTGTCGCTAAGGGTGTGGCCATCATTTCATTTGTCAGGCAAGTTTGGAAAGTGAAATATCACGTTGTGGTGGAGTACTGAATGGCTTTATCTCAAGTACAGAAGAAATCATCAGCAGGTTTATCACGCAGTATTTTCCAACTCAGATAATTAAATCGGTGAGTAATTCCGAAGAACCCTGCTTAGCTGGTGGGATCTAGCTCACGCGAGTGCTCAATTACACGAGCGCTTTGGTTTTGGCTTTGAAGATGAGAGAAGATTTTTTGTTTCCCCTAGCGACTTCAGCGTCGCCCAACAATGTTCATGCGCTTTGATCCCACCAGCTACGCAGGCTAATCTCAAGGATCATACATCACACAACCAATGGATAATTTTTTAACATTAATACACTTTCTGCGTTTCACATCTCAAAGATTTGATTGTGCTTCTCCTGTTGTGATTCATAAGCCACTGAAGTCCAGTCTAGTTGTCTTGTTTTTATTTTGAACTATGTTAAGTAAATAAAAAACAAAAAAATTCAAGGCTTTTGTATATTTGTGTAGAACGGCGATGTTGTTGAAGATCAGTGGAGTGTTCAGGCTAAAAATCTTCTACAAGGTTTTGTCAAGAAAATTAATCTCCCAGTCAGGTTTGTATCAATGTTAAATTCTTTAACCCCCTTTAAAGGGGTCATGGCATGAGAGAATTGCTGTTTTCGGTCAATTCTGTGCCAAAATCATTACTTCGTGCCCTTACCTATTGAGTATATACAAACAAATTGAGTATTGAGTATATACAAACCAATTTTTAATCATGAGCACTAACCACTAATTTTTTTGGTGATTGTTACAGGCATAGCATTAAAACTTGAACAATTTGGTACAACGTTTTCAAGTTTAAATCCATGTCCATTCTTGCCATCCGTTGCAACAGACGATAGGAACCAGTTTCAGTGCTTAAAAATATTCTTAAATAACAAATTTGCCGCATTATTTTTGGGATTAATCCTGGGCGGGGATAGAATGGATCCTGTTATGGACTACCATACACTGTCTCACTCCACCCAGGTGTATAAATTTGGGTACCACAAGATGTAATCTTGGGTGGGGGTGGGAGGGATCCTGTTATGGACTGCCATACACTGTCTCACTCCAGCCAGGTGTATAAATGGGTAGCAAAAGTCTTAATCCTCGGTGGGGATGGGAGGGATCCTGTTATGGACTACCACACGCTGTCTCACTCCACCCAGGTGTATAAATGGGTACCAAAAGATTTAATCCTGGGTAGGGGTGGGAGGGATTCCTGTTATGGACTACTATCCCGTCCAAGGGAGAGCAAAAATATTCCTAGTCGCCTCATGCTATGGAGATCGGCAAAATGGGCCACCTGGCTCGAACGCAGACTTTACCTCCCTACCTCTGTAACATACTTTTGTCCTTAGTCCTCTTGATGACCTTATAAACCAGCTCGGAGGACCAGGAAAGGTAGCAGAAATGACAGGCAGGCGTGGTCGCGTGGTAAAAACTGACAGGCAGCCTCAACCTCATTACGAGGTTCGAGAATCAGACAGCAGCAATGTGGATAGTTTGAATATTCAAGAGGTGAGCAAAGTAATCAGAACTATATCTTGCGCCGTGGTAGAAAATGCGATTTACAGTCGGTAATTACAGTCATCAGCACAGACGTCATCCTCGGCCAAGACCCTGGAGCAGGCAGTCAGGTAGAATACTTTCGTCATGCCATTTCTGCCGACCCGAATGACTGCCCCTGGGTCTCCGAGGATGCATAGACGCAAGCATATAGAGATAAGCACATGCAAAAGATAAAGAACTCTGCCTTTGTCTCTTACATTTAAAAACAGGACCGTCGTTTCAGCGCGAGAAAGACAGCTTAGTTCTTGCTTTTGTTACTTGTTCTTGGGATTAACTTTACTAGTGTAGTCCAACCTTAAATCTGAATAAGACACTTACGTATGCCGTAAATTCAGGTAGCAATCCGATTTCGGATCTTCGTTTCATTCCCCAGTATTTTTCGCTTTCGCTATGACAACCAAGTCCGCATCAAGCTATTGTGTGAAGCTTAAGGATTGCCTCTTTAAATACCACAATTTTTAGAGAGTTGTTTGAGTATAATTGAATATTAAACGTTGTTTTTTCGATTGCATTGTATCACAGAGGAACAGTTTTATGAATGGAACAAAACTTGTTGCCATCATATCTGATGCTGCCAGCACTGGTAAGTTCCCTTTGCATCTTGGTTCTTTTCAGGGTTCGTACAGAGTCTTGAATTCTTAAAATTTGCCCATCAATTTTCGAGACCTGAAAAAAGTCTGGATTTTTTTTTTGATAAGCTACAGCAAGTGCTTAATAAGTGAATTTTTTCCCGGTGGTCAAATCTTATTCAATCTCGCCCGCTTTGAAGGCATGTAATCACAGAATGAGAGGTTTTATAATTCTTGTATGTCCGCATTGCACCGTGGTTACCGTACGTTTGCAGTGCATCATGAAAAAAGCTTGGTTCCTGCGTTTTCCAAGGTCTCTATTGATCACCTATTTGTTTTCCTTGTGTCTGAAAAAAAAAGTATATTGTTTTAGAAAAAGTCTGGAAAAAGTCGTGAATTTTGGATCCAAGAATCTGTACGAACCCTGTCTGTTGAAGTTACTTAGATAAAACCTTGCACTTTTTAAATTCTTTTAATACCTGAAATTTGAGGGCAACCTTGAGTTATTTTCACGCAAAGAATCGCTGGCTCAATGCCTGTTAGCGTTCAATTTAGTTGCCATTGCTTGGAATTTCGTGCAGAAACTCGAACTTTAGAGTGATGTTTCTCGACTTGAAATTCTACTCAAGCAGGAATTAAAAGAGTTTTCCTCGGGTAAAAGGAAGCGCAATAAATACCGTCTGTCAAGTGACAAGACGAGACAAGATAATATTTTACTTGGGGTCTTATACCACCTGGTACATCGACTGCTTTCCAAATAATATAAATTACAACCTTCTATGTGATATCATTTGTAAGACTCATTGAATTATATCTGATTATCCTCTACAGGTATCTCGTTACACGCGGATCTCCGAGCAGCCAATCAGTGCCGCCGTGTTCACGTGACCATTGAGCTGCCATGGAGTGCTGACAAAGCTGTTCAGCAACTGGGAAGGTCACACCGGTCAAACCAGACAAGGTACATGTACTGCCAAAACATAAACATTGCTGTCCCTTTGATAAGCTATTACCTGGGCAAGAAGCTAGAGTTACTCGAGGCGTACACTTCTTTCGTGCTTAGAAACCTCCCGCGTGCATACATAACTCCATGGTTTCATGCTGCACGTTTACCATTTTTTAATTGTACCTCCGCTTGATTAACCTTGTTGGAAGGGTAGCGTTCTCGCCAAGCAGGTTTAAACCCGCCGTTCAAGCCCAACCCTAACCAGGGTCTTCAAACAACTGATAAGATCTTGCTGGCTGTTATCTAAGATCTTGTCTCTGTACAGATGATTTGGTAATCACGTCAGCAGGCGATGGTGTTAATTCATTGGCCTTGTCTCAATCATCCTTCCCTAACAATTCGAAGGGGGCGTAAAAAGAACCCACACTGCTGTTCGAAAAGAGAGTGAGACGTAGACCTCTATGGTGTGGTTCATCTCTCACGTGAAGCGGGTACTGTCACGGGGCCGCAGTACTTGGCTTCACGCTTTTGCGGTTACCCCGCCAAGAATTGGACAGTCTAGTAAAACAAAAAATAAAATTCCTTGTGATTAAAAATCTGAAGGCTTTCCTCCAATATCGCTACTTCCATAATAATAGCCTGTGTACTGCCGCCTCCTCCCCTTGGGAAAAATCGGGAAAAGGGAGGGGGCGGCTTTACACAGGCTGCGACCATGATCACTTTTCCCTCGCCAAAATCCCCTTTGTACCATGGGAGTCAGAGGAGGGAGATATCACGTGATAATGTTCACCTTCTAATTGGCGCCCTTGGGAGCTGCGCTTTTTGTTCTAAATTTGACTTTGTGTTAATATCCGGCCCTGAGAGTTTTACTCTAATGTTTTCTTTGTTTTTTTTTTAGTGGACCAATCTACAAACTTGTAACAACAAACTTGGGCGGTGAAAGAAGATTTGCTGCGGCTGTGGCTCGACGGCTTCAGTCGTTAGGTAATGTTTAAATGTTTGCACACTCGGAAAATCGTGAACATCAGACGTATTCTGAATTAGTAAAATCCAACTAGTGGTCTATTATCAATGCTGCGTTCTGATTGATTGAGCTACTACTTGGCTATATATTATAGCCCACTAGTAGCGAAAAGCGCCGGCTTTGAAAACCAAAACAGTGGTGGCTGAATCTCGTTTTGCTAGCTAAAGTCGTTTTTTCTCGATATTTTTGACCAACTAGTTGGATTTTACTAAAACAATTATTCCTCTCGCCCTCATGTCCTCTGAGTCAATAGCCCATTCGGCCGGGGCTATCGACTCAGAGGCCATGAGGGCGAGAGGAATAATTGTTAATTATTCTCACGGAGTTCCAAAGAAAAGTACTTGCAATAAGAGTAGAACCTTTTACCGTCTGCTTACTAGTCCAGATGCAGTACCACTAAGATATTCTGCACTTTCCAGAAGTTAATAGAAAAACAAGAAACAACATAAGCAACAAATCATGGAGAATATTGGATATGGCCTGGGTGTAACGCCATAATCCACTTTAATTATACCCAAAAGATAAAACACTACAGCAAATGAAATAAAACTAAAAGCTACATGTAAGTAAGATTGAGCATGGACAATAATACGAACTAGTGGAAACGCAGAGGAGGTTTAAGGCGAGAACTTAATAAAACACTAGGTCTCAGCTACGGGACAAGGCCTCAGAGTTCAAAATAGATCTATTTCACGCTTACATGGACACATAAATTGACATAAGACTGTTACATGTATATATTTTAGATCGAAAACATCGCGATTTAGAGGCAAAATCTGCGGCAATCGCCTGACAAAACTAACAGAAAGCAGCTACTTAGGCTAACTGGGTGCGCAAGCCTAGCTTGTTTTGGCGTCTTCTAATTTAAAGGTAAACTTAAGCAAGGCGTGGCTAACAGAACAAACTTAAATACCAGCCACTGCATGGCCCCGATTTATACTGTAAACAGCAGATTCTAAATAAGATTCGCCAGTGTTATCCACAGAATGCTAAGCTAACTTAGATAGATACAATGAGACATGCAAAGGTTTTTCGAATAGCAGAAACACCAGTCTTCGATAAAGCCCACTCACGCCACCACAATAAGCCAGACCCGTATCTTCAAGACCGTGGATGGAACGTTAGCATCCAACTGCAAACCAGTCAGGCCTGGAACTGTATCCCTCAGCGAAGAATCAGTCAAGGGGGCTTTTTCAAGCCATAACCTGGAATTTAGGGCAGCTGAAATAAAAGGAAATAGCATAAAAATAAAACAACTACAGTGCTATTTACTTAACTGAACAAAAAACATTGAACAAGGGAGGCGCTAAGCAAAATATTTGCGCAAAGAAGAATTGAAAAAATTATATTACAGGCCCAAAACGAGCCGACACCAAAATGACTTGAAACATGCCCAATCAGGCTCAAAAATAAGCTAAAGCAGGCTCACTGATATGCCAAATCAGACTCACAACTCAAGCCAAAGCAGGCTCACAGATATGCCAAATCAGGCTCAAAATTATGCCAAATCAGGCTAAAAATTATGCCAAATCAGGCTAAAAAATAAGCCAAATCAGGCTCAAATCAGGCGACCACTACCAGACACACTGGAAAGAAAATCCAGTTATCCTTTCCACTCCAGTCTTGGAAAAAAGGCTTCGGACTCACCTACAACGAGGAGAAGCAAACTAGGGGTCAAAACGCGGAAGCTGAACGCTCTATAATAGGATGTGAAACGGTTAAGATTCGTGCGAGGACCCCATTTGGCTTCAACGACTCGAAACACATAGGGAGTAACTGGCGAATCATTCTCGTCAATGAAACGGCGCAAAAGATCAGCCTTCCCGGTGAGCGATCTAGGAATCCACTGCGCTTCCAGGGCAATACCATGCGAAAACAAACATGAAAAACGGTTAGAGCCACCGACTGTATGGACCTTAAAGACACGAAAGAAAAGTACTCTGGCAGCACTCTGGTTGTCAGAGAAAATTTTCACCCTCTTGCGCTTCAACCGCTCTACAAAAGAAAGCAAAACACAATAAAGTATTAAATAGCTATCAAATTCGCAAAAAAAAGAACTTTGACCCAAATAATCGATTGTGAACATAACGCTAGCCACAGGGCGGAAAAGCCGCGAAATGAAGTGTCGCTTGCGCCGGGAAATACAACTGTGGAAAAATTGGGGAGAAGGGGAGGTGCCAAATGGAGTTACCGTTTAAAGAGTCAATGTCACAAAAACGAAAACTTCAACTCCACCAGCCGCGGGGGAGTGAAGCGAAAACGGTGATCCTAAGCCGATTAAGACTCCATAGCTACCTACGTCTGGCTTGTACGAAGAGGGGAATGGGCTCCACCGCTAAGGCAACAGAAATAATGGAACCAGCCATCCCAGCTGATTTGCGATAGAAAGATGACTCATTTTGAATTGCAGAATTCGGCCAAAGCCGCTTCACTAGCTGAAAACTTGCTTCTCGGGAATCTAAAACGCAAAACAAATGGTGCAGACCGTAAACCCGAGCCACTCGCTCACTAGTATTGGGACCCGTTGGGATTTCTCCTTACCAATAAGGAAACGGGAAGAATAAGCCCCTTGCGCTCAATAAAAGCTAGACCGGGCGGCGGAGGTCCTCTTAGATGACTACCAAATGCGTCATCGAGATAAACAAAAAACTTCAGACCCATAGAAATCCAGTAAAACAAAAACAAACGCTTAACTAGACCAAAGACTAAAATCGAGGAAGCGAAATACCAAAGCACACCTTGAAGGGCCAAGAAAAACCTATATACTTCTGGTGATCTAAGGAAATGTCAATCCAGATTAGAGGTCCCACTCATAGTCTCGGTGCCCCTCTTTAAGAACCTGCGATAAGGTGCGAAAAATTCTCGTACTTAACCTTAAATCGAACGAGGTAGCAAATAACGTGACTGCATAAGATCGATGACGACTGCAACCGTCAGAATGGAGGCTCACCAGGCTCGATAATACAGTATTGGCTAAAAACTCGGAAGTGGGCAATGGTAGCAACAGTGAACTGAGGTGCTTCTAGGCTTGACTCACAAAGACTGAAGGAGGACCTAAAGCGACCTTAAATAACTCCTAAACAGATATCCCCAGGGAAAATTCTTCGGAAACACTAAATTAAATCAAATCACACTCATCTGAAGATTGACAAATGAATCCTTTCCTTCACCTATATTGTAGCCAGTCACTGTGAGGATTGGTCTTTGAAATGAAGAAACAGACGTGAGCAAAAGCCGAACTTCAATCACTAAAAAACAAAACAAACAATTTTTCCAATAAGCTGAGCAATTCAAAACAATAAAAAGAAGTCAGACTGTGGGTTGTTAGGCGTTCACAGACCCGAAGGACGAATACGAATGAACAAGACACTTATATAACTGTACGCAAAATACTTAACACCAAAAATACCGAAACACAAACAGACAAGATTATACACGTAATTAACCATTATAAGAACGTGCAGAAAACAAACATCTGCTAAACTGCGTACCGCAGATATTTTTGCATTCTGCTTGGACTAGTTCTAGACATTCTAGCAGTATAATCAGTGTGAACAACCTGCATGTAATACTGCTAGAGTGTCTAGAACTAGTGTCCTAGCAGAATGGCTAGAACATTCTAGTCCTAGCATTATGCAAGATGTTTGTCACGTGAACCTAGTTTAGGGACCAGTCATAATTTAAGTTGGAGGGGGGGGGGGATTGGAGGAGAAATTGGCGGGCCTTCAATTTTTTTTGGATGGAATATGGGGGGCCTTAAAATGCCAAAAGATGGCCTTGGGGGGTCTTCAAGTTTCTTTTAAGTAGCATCCCTACTGAGCAGCATGATGTTTGATTCAGTTTTACACAAAGTCCTATATTGTGTAATACTAAAACAATTTAATCAGCATTTTTACAAAAAGATTTAATTCTCAAATAGTAGGTGCATCAACACAACATCCATTATTGTGTAACACTGAAACAATTTCATCGGCATTTTAACAAATGATTACATGCATAAAGTCATGTTATGCAATCTCACTATCCGAATCATTATTTGTAGA
>BOPM01001735.1:7593-21787 GCA_022179025.1 Porites australiensis
CGTTCTAGAAGTTTCGCTTGAACAATGATCTTAGCTTTGAAGCACGCATGGATGAGTTATGTAAGAAACTGTCAAAAGGACTTGGACTTTTGAGACATATTAGTCCTTATCTCAAGCAAAGATACAAGTCAGCTTTCTATAATGCCACTATAAAGCCAGTTATGCTGTACCTGAGTCCAATCTGGTCATCATGTAGTAAAGAATTGCTACCCGCGATGTCACTCCGACTGGATACACTTTCGTTCATTCCCCAAGGCTCAGTGGAATTGGTGGAGGTGTTGGAATGCTTTACAGGACAAATCTTAAAGTTCAGCTACTGAACTCAGATTCCTACAAATCATTTGAATTTAAAGAATTATTGCTTCACTCTGACAATTGTTTTACACGTATTATTATTGTTTCCCGTCCTCCCATTTCTGTGAAGAGTGGTCTTACGTACGCTGCTTTTTTTATGAATTGTTCATGCTATTGGAACGCCTAGCGTCCTCTACTCTTTTTTTATAAATTTTTCATGCCACTGGAACGCCTAGTGTCCTCTACTGGGAATTTACTCTTAAATGGAGATTTCAATTTCCGTGTTAATGATCCATCTGACAGCACCGCAAGTCAGTTCCTGGATCTCTTAAACCCCATCTGGATATCTTCACTTTGTACTCCAACACACAAGAACAATAATGTTCTAGATCTTATTATCACAAGATCAGGTGAAACATCTGTCTCAAATTTATCAGTTCACGATCCTGTCTTTCTGATCACTTTGTAGTTCACTGCAGCCTGACTATCAAGAAACCACCTGACGCGAAAATCACTGTCATGACTCGTAAACTATGCAACATTGATTCAGACAGTTTATGTACTGATATTCACTACTCCTCTTCACTATACAACTCACCTTCGTTGGACCTGTCAGAGCTCTGTGATCAATATGATTCTGTTCTTTCTTCGATTCTGGATAAACATGCTCCTTTATGTAAAGTTATGAGTCATCACTAGTAGGCTTCGTACCCCTTGGTACAGTGAGGAAATCAAGGAGCAGAAAGTGATCTGTCGTAGGCTTGAAAGGCGATGGCGTCGTTCCCGACTCACTTCCGACTATCAATCTTATACCGACCAACGCACTTTATAACATAACAAAAGTAAATCGCGCGCTCTGATTGGTCAGTTAGCCACTGCCATTTGCCCGTGGGTGCACGCTAAGAAATTGAGCTAGCGCGGTAAAATTTAGGCAAATTCAACAAAACTCCTCTCTTGACGGTAAAATACACCGATGAAATGCACACATGAAAAGTGGAAGTTGAAGAAAATACTAAGCTGTCGTTTTGAAGGAAAAGAGACAAAAGATCAAGCGACAAATTTGCCCTGGATGAATTAATCACTGTTTTCCTCGCGGCTAGAATTGGCTGAAGCAAAATCGAGCGAGCGAAGATTTAAGATACATTTTGTGTGTTTGTTTGAAATGTAAATTTATCAATTAGCATTGTGTTATTGACTTTTTGGTCAAGCTGATGCTAAATTCAAGCAAATATTTTAGGAAGCACGCTCAAATTCGAGACAGCTTTGTTGTGAAGGTTTCATCGCATCGATTAAAAATTTTAGTTGAGTTTAAACGGGCACATTACGCTGGAATAAGCGAGTTTCATTTGAGTACAGAAACATTTGGGTTTTCAAATAAATTTTTCAAAAAATAACTTCTGTGTGTATTATTTTGTTCCTCAGTGTTCATTCATAATATTCGTTCAGAGAACTGTCGAAAAACAACAGCTTCAGCGCTGGCTGTGTTGGCGAATTTCAGTTGCAACTTTGACTTTCATAGCTGGATTTCCTCAGACAGATTTCGATACAAAGCTAGTTATTTTCTTTTTAAAATTAGTGTTACCCGTTATTCTAAAGGAATTACAGTCAAATTTTTCTCATTTCTACTTTACGTTTATTTCAAAAATTGTCAGATAAATAAGCTTGATAATTATTTCGTTTATTTAGTTTTAGCTTATTTTTTAGAGTCTTTTTAGTTGCTGTTTATAGTTGCAGCTATAGTTTTCTCTCAACATTAAGAGCGAGTAGATAGATGCCATTCAGAATAACAACGAAAAACGTTTTTCAATTTACCTGAAGACGGAGAACGGTTGATTCAGAGAAAGAAAAACTCAAAGGCAAGTTGTTGAAAACCATAAAATATGATTTGTTTACGCGCGGGCAGATGGAAGCATACATGAACTCGTATCGATGACTCAACCGAAGGCAAATGGAAAATAATGTTTTTCTCTTTTGATTATGTTATAAAAGAAGTGGTAAACGTTGCAGCTGTGCAACCATGGAGTTATGGATGCACTTGGGAGGTTTGCTAGGCACGAAAGAATCGTAAGAGTCGCACGAGGCGATAGCCGAGTGCGACTCTTGCTTGTAAAGAACACTATTTTCAAATCAAAAATGGATTACTATTGTAGCCTTATCTATACAGCTGAAAGTGACAGCAAAACCCTGTTTCGCACAATTACTCGTCTTCTTCACAGGAAAGCAGATAGACTTTTCCCTACCAGCTCTTTTGCAGTTGATCTCGCCAATAAATTCGTCCACTTTTTTGAGGAGAAAATCGTCTATATCAGAAGTTATCTTGGTTCACCTGTAATTCCTGATTTCTTTAGAACCCTAGATACTTCATCACTAACCAATTATCCTGAAGATTGTCCATTTGTCACTGGTCCGGTTATTTTCCGTCTTTTTTGAAAACTGCTCCTCTATCTCCACTACTTAAGAAAGCCAACTTAGATCATGAAGTTCTTGCAAACTACAGACCTATTTCAAACCTCAAGGTAATCTCAAAAATTATTGAAAAGGTCGTGGCAGTACGTCTTCAAAAATATTTAGAAGCTAACCAGCTAAACAAGCCACTACAGTTTGCCTATAAATCTTTCCACAGTTATGAAACCGTCCTTGTGGCGCGTTCATAACGACGTTTTGGTTGCTATTGATAAACGTCAATGTGTTATGCTTCTACTGTTAGACCTATCTGCCGCCTTCGACAATCCTCCTTACAAGATTGCACTCTAAATACTCTATCTCTGGCATAGCTCTTGAATGGTTTCGTTCCTACCTTACTAATCGCGCGCAATTTGCGTTAATCGAAGGGAGTAGATCGCAGTCTCGCGAGCTCAAGTGCGGTGTACCTCAAGGTTCTGTCCTTGGACCGATTCTGTGTGTACTGTATACAGCACCACTGGCCGACATTCTACGATTCCACGAAATGCAATTTTACTTTTAAGCCGATGACACTCAATTGTATATTTCTTTCTTTACAAACAACGACATGGAATTAACCAACAGTATTGCTAAGATTGAGGAATGCCTGTCCGATATTGATAAGTGGATGTCCATCAACAGACTAAAACTAAACAGAGACAAGACCGAACTTCTCTACTCATTTTTAAAGTATAATCCACAACAATCCCTACCCCCTATTCGCTTTGGAACTGACATAATCAAACCCTCTCCACATGCAAGAAACATTGGCGCTATCTTCGATACCACTATGTCAATGCTTCCCCGCGTAAACAATATTTGTAAATCTGCCTTTTATCATCTTCCCACCATTTCGCGCATAAGGAAATACTTACCAACGCAAATTGCTGAGATTCTTATGCACGCCTTCGTAACTTCGACACTCGATCACTCCAATTCTCTACTATATAATGTGCCTATAAACGTCATCAAAAAGCTACAACCGGTGTAGAATACAGCTGTCAGACTGATTACACGGTCTAGGAAGTCATCACATCACTCCCATCCTCCTCGATCTTCACTGGCTACCTGTTTCTCATCGAATTAAATTTAAGATTCTACTACTTACGTTCAAAGCTCTGCATCAGCAATCTCCAACCTACGTTCAAGACCTTATCACCCGCTACTTACCTTATAGATCGCTTCGGTCATCCTCTACGCTCAGCCTGAATCCTGTCATCTTTAACCTTAAGACCTATGGATCAGCATTCTGTCTCAGCCCTCGAACTTTGAAACAAACTACCTTTCGACATACGCTCATTCGAGAATCTAAGTCTTTTAAACTTAAAACGTACCTCTTTAAGAACTTTTACTTTAGTCATTAGGAAGATGTATTTGATTTTATATGTGTTTAAATTTATATTTATGTATTTTAATTAACTTTTAATTCTAATTTTTTGACTTTGTTAAGCGCCTAGATCTATTAATGGATAGGCGCTATATCACTGTTCTTCTTCTTCTTCTTCATGGTCAGTTTCCCGCTCCATTGTAAAGGGTACATTGGGGTGTTGATTCAGACAGCAGTCAAGGGAGGGAAAACAAAGCCCTATTTAGGAGTCGAGCCCCAGGAAACGCCTAAGTTCTTCTTTAAAATCCCTTACGTTGGGCACTTCTCAGTCACGACACAGAGGAGTATACGCAAACTTGCTAACCGGTTATGTAAACCTATTGATTTAAGGTAAGTCTTTACTACTTTCAAAGTCAGGAATCTCTTTAATGTGAAAGATGCTGTCCCTGAGGGGCTACGCACGCGTGTGGTCTATAAATTTTCGTGTGCAAGTTGTAATGCTTGTTATGTTGGTGAAACCAGCCGACACTTCTCCACACGAGTGCGCAAGCACTTACTCTCAGACAGGTCTTCGAACGTTTTTAAACATCTGCAGGTTTCAGAGTTTTGTAGAGCATCCTGCACACTGGATTGCTTCGAGATCCTGGACTCTGCAGCCACTAAGTAAAAATGGGAGAAGCCCGATCTCAACCAGCAGGTGAAACACATTAACCTGACTCTCTGCCTGTAAAGAACTAAGCGTCACTCATTTAATTTTGTTTTAGTACGCAATATTGACAACGCAATGTAACGAACTTTGTAAGATCGCGCGCGTTTTAAATTCAACGGCGATTTCAAAATATGTAACACTGAAGATGACGGATGTACCGTCGAAACACGTCTGGAAAATCAAAGAAAGTTGTTATGTTTATACGAATATTAAATTACAAATTAAAAGCGTTCTTAAAAAGATAAGTCTTCAACTGTACTTTAAAAGAGTCAATGTTCATACAGTTTCTAAGGCTAGATGGCAGAAATAATAATAGTAATAAGAATATAAAGTTACAAATTAAAAGCTTTCTTAAAAAGATAAGTCTTCAACTGTACTTTAAATGAGTCAATGTTCCTACAGTTTCTAAGGCTAGATGGCAAAGCATTCCATACTGTTGGTCCAGCATGGAAAAAGGCTCGATCGCCAAAAGTTTTCCGTGTCACCTTAGGGATTACAAGCAATGTTTCAGAATCAGACCGTAGGCTGTATTCAGTTCTAGGCTTTGCAAAAAGTAGTTCAGATAAATATTGTGGCGCAAGGCGGTTCAACGTTTTAAAAACTAAAAGCGCAATCTTAAATTCTACTCTAAATTTCACTGGTAACCAATGAAGTTGCCTAAGTACCGGAGTAATATGGGCAAACTTAGGAATTAAGCATGTAACCCGAGCCGCCGCATTAAGAACTTTTTGAAGTTGGTCATATTGATATTGCGGAAGCTTATACAAAAGAGCGTTGCAATAATCTGAATGTGACGTAACAAACACATGAACTAAACACTTTGTTGATTCTGCAGACAGATATTTCCTAATTTGCCCAATATTGTAAAGCTCCCTAAATGCCTTACTACACACCTTTCCTATATGAATATTCATAGACATATGGTTATCAAACCATGTGCCAAGATTTCTAACATGCTTAAGGGGTTGAATGGCACAGTCACCAACTTTAATTGCAGCCATGGTAACCTTAGATAACTGCTGCGACGAACCGATGATTAGAAATTCTGTCTTTGAATCATTAAACATCAACGTGTGTGAGACTAACCAAGCCCTTACATCAGCTATTCAGTTCTCAATAGCCTTAATCGCTTGATCTTGAGCAGCAAACGAATCTGGACGAAACGACACGTACAACTGAGTATCATCAGCGTAGCCATGAACTGATGGAAGGTGCTTCTTAACAACCTCAAACAGTCTTGATGCATACAATAGAAAAACATTTCCTCGGATATCCCGTATACGAATTAATGCTTCGACCCAGATCTTGGCGAGGGTCTTAGTATATTTACCTTCTTTCATTTCCCAGATTCTGGACTTTACCTGTCGAATGGTTTTGATTTTTATTTTGATCTACTTTGAATGGCGTGTCACTGAAAACCAGCAATATTCTTTGTTCAGTTTGCGTGATATTTCTTATTAGTACGTCGTTTGAGATCTTGATCCTCCTCCACAGCCTGAGGGGCAAACTTTATCGAGTCAAGCCTTATAATGAGGAAGCAGACCACTGAATTATAAATTCAAAAAAGAAAGAGGCAAGTTTTCGCATTCCGATTTTTGATAGTGTGAGCAGTTTATATAAGGGACATTAGAGACCTTAACGGCTTTTTCAGCGACGGACGGCAATCGGAAGTGAAGTTTCTGCGTGCATGCTTAGGTAGTTGTTTTGTCCAAATTTTTTGGCAAATCGTCTTTACTAAGGTAAAGTAAGGTACCAATACAAATTCAAACGATTGAGGTACGTCGCTCAAAAACGCCTTCCTAATTGTCAGGGTAACTAATCACATTCACATTCTAAATAAAGTTTCGAAAGACTACACGCCTTATTTCTCTTTGTAGTTTATCTAGCTGAGTGAACCATATATGCAACCCAAATCGGAAGACATTGGAGCTGCTAAAGACAAATTAAAACAGAAAAGTCTCACCACCTCTCACAATTCTGATTGGCTAAAATTACCCGGCTATGTCTTCATAACCTGCTAGCATTGACTGACTTTGGAAGATGTTTGTCGATATCCATAAAAAGTGTCGTCTTCTTTTCGCATGATTGACAGAAAAAAAGGACAGACAGCGCTAAGCTGTTTTGGCCGTCGCAGAGTTGGAGAAAGCGGCAGAAAATTTCAATCGTTAAAAGCGAACTAAGACAAAATAGCTGAAATAATGCCTTAAAAAATACAAGAATATCTGCAAAGATACCATTCGACGGATGACAACTACTTTTTGAAGATTATCTACCAGAAGAAACATCCCTTTACATATCCTGAAATTGACGAGGAAACGGCATATCAGTGTTCTGAAGGCGGAACTTTACATAAATCGACGGAAACACAGTTTGAATTTCGAAATATTTTGAATAAAAAGGAAAACAACTATTGGTTCCGCATTCAAATGATATGAAGAATTATGCAGATCTCGGAGGAGCCGAGGTGGATAATTCGCGGATACCACCCTTCTTGATCTGTATAATTTATTCAAATCAATTATTTATCTACATCCATGCAATGAAAACGAATCAACGAATCACATCGAGGATTAATTCCCGCCGAGAGACATTTGAACAATTAAAGAAGCACATTTTAAAACTGGGCGACAACCGACAAATGAAATGAAAGTAATTAAAATATATATAATGTATTCTTCTCATTGTCAAATCGCGCTCAGGAACAGAATGATAAGTTAAGAAAGGGTCCTAATCAATATTTTCTGTTGACAGTCCATATTGGGGCTTACGGGAATATAGAAATCAGCTATAGAAGTTAAGGGATGAAAGATACATTTTTTTTATTGTAAAGTATCGACGCCAAGTATTAATTGAAATAGATCGAAATTGGTCTATTATCAAACACAGTTTCTTGTATGAATTTTTATAAGTTTGGCTAAAAAGGCCCTAGTAGTGGACAGTTTTTGTTATTTATTTTCGGTAGCAAGCAGGTGAACAAAGTGAAACACGTACACAGGGGAAAAGAAGCTCTTAAGGTAGGGACAAGTAAAAGGTTTAATACCAGAAAAAAAGAGAAATAGATTATGAACTTTAATCATTCCTAAGATAACTTTTATTCGGAATTACAAACTAATTTTTGGAAAACTTTCAAAAATTTAAGTTCATGTTTTGCCGCAGACGAGTTTAAATATCGTCTGCGACGCGGCTACAGATGGCATGGAGATGTTTTCCGTTATGTGTGTTTTATCTCCATCTCTTGTTAGCCTTTACTTGGACGATATGAAGTTTACTAAAGCCTGCAAATGATCTCCTGGCCCTTCCCCGAGAGTTAGCAAACCCGCAAAATATTCGGAAAATTTGTTTAAATACATTCTAGTTTTATTTCGCCTTTTGGTTTCTTTGCCTGTTTTTTTTTTTCTAACTGTTTTGGTCGCGGGATCATTCCGCCATCTTAGCAATAACCAGTCACACCACAAACCCATAGGTAACCCACGCTCAATATTGGTAACACGGTAGGTATATATTGTAAAATTACCGATCAAAAATTTTTAGGAAATAATTAATGGCGAAAATTCAGTGAAACTAAACTCTGCAGTAATTTGTTGCTGTCCTTAAAGTTAACATGGAGTTTCGGGATATATTGTCAAATCCTCTACTCATTCAATAAAATACTAAATCGACGGGTTTTTTCACGGTAAAAAGCAGCATAGAAATCGCTACCTATAAGGAAGTGCATATCAGTAGTGACAATCAATGTTCTTTCCTCATTACGAGAAAAATAATATCATGATTTTTTTTTTTTAACAGACAGCTTACTCTCAGCGCCTCCTGCTACAGAGAAATGGCTCAAGCAACAAATTTTGCAGAAAATAAAAGCCTGGAGAAATTTAACAGCGAACTTCGGTGCACGGCCGTGTTTTCTGGAGAAGTAAAACATGAGCTAATCTTTCTCTTGGTGGTTAATATTTCTGTGTCCATTACAGCATTTCTGGGGAACTCTCTGATCCTAGTGGCTCTGCAGAAAGAATCTTCACTTCATCCGCCGTCCAAACTCCTGTATCGTAACCTAGCGATAACTGATCTCTGTGTCGGTATGATTGCAGAGCCTGTTTATGTTGCCTATTTCATGTCCGTGCTAAGCGATAAATGGGATATTTGCTTTTACGCGAATTTGTTACGTTTTTTCACGGGCTATGTTTTTAGTGCCGTGTCATTATTTACATTGGCTGTAATAAGCGTGGACAGACTTCTCGCCCTGTTACTGGGGCTGAGATACAGACAAGTTGTAACTTTGAAAAGAACACTCATGACCCTAGTTGTTGGATGGATTTTGTCCATTGTGTGTATATTGGCCTACCTTTGGGATCCTATTGTGACGTCATGGTGCGTCAGGGTAGCCTTACCTGTCTGTCTCGTCACCTCATTTGTCTGTTACGTGAAGATTTTCGTCATTCTGCGTCATAACCAAATCCAAGTGCTGGACCACTTTCCTCAAAGACAGCAGAACCAACCAGTTCCGGTTAACATAGCGCGATACAGGAAGGCAGTGTCTGCTGCATTGTGGGTGCAGATGACATTGGTTGTTTCTTACCTGCCGTTCCTCATAACCGAAGCTTTGACACCTCAGCGAGGGATGCCACTATCGCTTTACCTTGGAAGGGAATTTACCGGTACGTTAGTTCTTTTAAACTCCTCTTTAAACCCGTTGCTGTACTGTTGGAAGATCAGAGAAGTAAGGCAAGCAGTGAAGGATACCATCAGAGAACTTTTATGTTCATTGCCAAATTAGATTGTTATATAGCTAGAGAATTTTTTCCAACAGCTCGTGCTCTCATTGGTTACTTCCAGGTCGCATGAAATCTGTAACGAGGAAACTGTTTCCCGACAAATCTCTGAGCGGGCAACATTGCCAATCTATGACGTCAGAGTTCCCTGTAAATAGGGACTTTACGCAGTGACGACGGAAAGCTTAGACGACGGTGTTCGCTTTGAAATTACGTCACGAGCATGCGCCATCGTGAAGGTATTCAATGCATGTGTAAAAGCGATCGTGCTCCAGTCCACGACTTCTGTTGGCCTGTTTTGAAGTCGACTTGTCGACGTGAGTTGACATGAGTTGTGTTGCTTAGAAAAAATTTTTCTTCGTCACATTTTCCTCTCCATCGACATTTAACTTCAGGTCATTCATCATAGTTTCCAATCTGATGTGTTTAACGCGGACTTTCAACTTCAAGTTGACCGATTTTTTTCTTGAAAAATCAAAGCGTTCATCTCGAAACGAACACGAGGTCATCAACGTAAGTTAAGCTATTATACATCAAGAAAACAGACGTGGTTTTGTTTCCACTAGTTTCTATTGATTTAAGAATGAAAGGGTTAACAAATATTTGTGAGAAGTCGCATATTCGGCGATTCTTTAATATGAGGCTAAACGGACGAGAATTCTGGCTTGATTTGTTTAACTCATACAACAGCAAAAAATTCTTCGTCATTGATTAAATTTTCGATTTTTAATTAGCGAACTGTGAGCAAAAAGCAACATATCTCTGACTTCTTTTAAAGAAGGCATACCGTATAAAGCAGTCATTAGTCAGGAATCAAGGTTTTAGAATTAACAGTTGCACAGATAAATAGCTATAAAAGTCTAAATGCCTTTCACCGGCGTCGCCGAGAAAAATTGTTTTGCATTTCTCACGGCCAAAATTTGGAGTGCCGTCCTAGAATTCATCGATGCGTAACGTAACTCGACGGTGGACAGACTGAGGTTATCGTTCCAGTCCCTTTCGGTCGTGAATGCCGTCGTGAAAGCCTCTTGTTGTCGTTGCGTAAAGTCCCTAGTCTTGATCGACGACCGCCGAGATTTATTGAATTTCTAGCCTCAAAATTACTAGGGCTCCGTCTCGGGAAACATTGAGATTCTCGAGAAACAAAATTAACTTTTTTCCTGAGGACCACTCATTAAGTGTTCATTGTTACATCTATTGACTACAGTCGGGCCTCCCTTAAGCGACCACTAAAAATGGGAAGTTTTAATGGTCATTTACGGGACGTTGTTGCTTACAGATCTTCTTTTTGGAGGGAATTTATTGCATGCAATTTCTAAGGTACGAAATGAGTAGTTTCATGTTTTGACAGAAAGTTTTTCGTATGTTCGTATACAGCGCAGAAAGAGATCACAACACACGTCAAGTGGTCGTTATTATATGTGTACAGTCAACTCTCGCCTTGCTGACACCTCGCTATAACGGACACCCCGAGAATACGGACAGTAGCTAAATCCCTAGCAAAAACAAATTACAGACGTTTGACTAAAATAAATTAAACTCCCACTATTGGGGACTCTAGCTAATGGGGACACTAACTCGAGGTCCCTTACAGTGTCCGCAATAAAGGGAGTTGACTGAAGTCCTCTTCTTTTGGAATTTTGTAGTCCTCTTTTTAAGGGTATTGGTAATGTCGAGGCTAGTAAAATGGAGAACACTATGTATTATTTATAGCTATTGGTTATTTATATCCATTTTAAACTATTCAAAGTCTGTGTCATATGAGATCGTTTAAAATTAAGCTGACTGATATCCAATCTTTAGATCAACGCCAACAATTTCATTGATCGTTAATTATGTTGCACAAGTGCTTGTTCAACCAGGTCGCACCGTATATAATATTCGCGTATTTTTTACATTCAGGAATGTCTCGTGTAATTTACGTGGGCTTGGCACAACGCTTGAGCTGCCGCATCTTCTAATTTAGAATGCATAAATCTTTTACGTGAAATAGTTCATTGGCTAGGCTTTGACAGATTGTGCTACCATAATTTTTGGTATACTTTGTCATCACGAGCATAACTTCACCCTTTTTTCCCAAAAAAGCACTGCTCATTCTCGTCCCCAGAGCCACTCGGCTTAATTTGTAACCGACCAGTGGCTCTGGACGCAACGGAAAATACGAATTTTTTCATTGGCTGTAGGCAATTGAATGCGCAAAGCAAATTAAAAATATCATCTACTGCGCATAACGTTTTACTTCGTGCCCTCTCGACCTGCAAACATAAAATCAGTGTCTGAGTTTCGTTGAGATTGTTTTGTTTATATGCAACAGCAGTAAAGAAGAGAATTGCAGGTAAAGTTTGAGAAGTTTCTACGAAGACAACGAGCCTTGACAAAGAAAGTATTGCCTTCGTTGTGCGCTAAACTTTGCCCCTGTCTCGACCGTCGCATCTCCTGGGAAACTGAAAGGAAGAGTAATAGTTAGTTAGCGCTTACTGTTGCTCCTTGCTCGTTAAAAATCAAGCGATTGATACTGTACTTGTATGGCATTATTAATTAGCCTAATCAGTTTTCTAATTCCTCTGGATATTCTTTGGTGCTACAGTAGGAAAGGAAATCAAGCTCCGACTACATTACAGAAATGATATGTACGTTAAGTTTATTGCAGTGCGCTTTTAATTTATCGTATTTTCTGCTAAAAGAACATCTCCTTTGCTATACTAATGTCAAGATAATATTTTGTTATATGCCTTTATTTCATTAGACAACACTGATGGCAGTGCACAAAGCCAGAACTGAATTGCTTATGAATCATTTTGGGCTGCATGCAAAAGGCAATTTTTTAATTGTGTAAAGATGATAGAGCAAGTACTCTTTCCAATCCACGTTTCCTTCCAATTAATTAATGCTTAAATCATGCTTAGATAATTCGGAGGCTTTCTTTTAATTTGTATTTCAACAGTAAGAATTGGGCTGTGAAAGGAAAGGCTATGTGGCCGACTTGTTACAAATGTTTTGCAAGAAGATATTCTCATCCTAACAGTCCTTGCTTGGCGTCCACTCGTGTGGCATTTAGACAAAGATAAACAAGGTGCTCTGGGGTTATTTATAACTGATGAACAGTTAACAAAGAAGTAGCTTTTGCACAATTTTTCTTGATAAATAATTATGTTATCTGATCACTACATAGAATAGCACAATGTTCTCAACCTTTTTGGTTTAAGACTTCTAAAATACAAGAAAACTTGACTGTTTATACTAGGCATACATTATGTGAAAACTGGTCTAGATTTTTTGCCGATGTCAGGGACAACTGAGGTGTTAATAAATAAAATGATAAATGAATAACAGCCTAGAGTAGTCTATTTTGCATCATACTGGGGTAAGTGGTTGTTGATGATAACAACTGGATTTTGCAGTATGTCACCTTTGATAGGGTGGATAACATTATAGCTTGATCAACAGTAATATCATAGTTTACTCGCCAATCCTAGCCACACCTGCTCTCCACCCCTCCTTGAGCTTGCACACAGTATTGGCTTACTGATGCATAGGGCATCTAAGTTTACTTGGTTATTGACAAATAATGATGAGCCAAATTAAAACTTGCTTCCACTGGTCAATGATTCAGATCTGGTTAAACCTTTTTCCTAGTTGGAGGCCTCATGTTATAACACAAAATAATGAATTTTAAGGGAACTAAAAAATTATACATTTTCAAAGCCTGTGAGCAGATATTGTACTTTAACTCTATAAAGCACTACATTCAGTTTCAATACAACTGCAGAGGCTGGGGATTGGGGATTGGGCACTATCCCCCAAAACTCAGTTCAGATTCACCCCACTGTATGCTTCTTGCCTCGCCAAATTTTGACCAAATTATGTGATTTTCACTATCCTGTTTCAAACCTGATCCAAAGTTCTATCCCCAATTTCAAACCTTGCAGGTCTTGCACTCCAGTCTCAAAACATGATGAGAACAGCTACCCAAGAAAATGCTTTTGGGTTGTGTGTTACTCAAAGTGTACTTCTTAACAGGGGGATCTCTTAAAGCATACAGTCTATATACAGTGCATATATCACTCTACATTTCACCGTTCCAGATAAGAAAGTACAGCTATATAGCTTATGATAACCCCGTTCTAGGTATTCAGATAGTGAGAAGTAGAGCATTAAAAAAAGCAGGGTTTTTTTAGTTTTGTTCTCTTTGCTTCCCCAATACCTGAATGTCTGGCACAGGCATAAACTACTACTTTTAAGCCTTCCTCCACCTTATAAGCCCCCCAGTTATAGGCCCTAATTTACCAGTGAACAAGAAAAAATGTCCCCCCGGTTGTAAGCCCTCCCCTAAGAAAAAAACCCTTCAAAACCCTTGCAAAGATGTGTAACCCATGAGCTCATAAGTGATACTTAAACAGGTTTCTCTCTGGATGCATTTGCATAATTACCATCACTTCCCACTAAACTAGTGTCCTGGAAAACACTTTTTATCAGTAACCGGTAATCAAAAGTACATATAACTGTTTATACCCCTATAGCAGAGGTGACAAGAGCTCACCAAAACTGTGAAAGTTACAAAACCATGAATACCAAAACTTATTTAGGAATGCTATTGCGTTGCAAAGAAAAAGCTAATAAGGGGTGAGAAAACGAAGCCTCAAAGAGCGATGGTAATTA
>BOPM01001736.1:4256-16409 GCA_022179025.1 Porites australiensis
GTCCCTATTACTGTCTTGGAGCCCTGAACAGGATAGATCAATCGCAAAAGTCAGGGTTCGATTCCCAGTCAAGCCTGAATTTTTTCAGGTTCTTTTTCAACCGCTTAGGTTGTTTATTCTACTGCGAGGATCATTTCCACTTTCATAGTATGATCACTACAATGTCAGCTTTTAAAATGTGCCTCATGACAACCCCCGGGGGGTGGAGTAGTCCCTTATATAAGCTATATAGGTATGTGCCACCCCATCCGGTAGGGTTTTTGCGCCGTTTTGGTCTAAAAACGGGTATACAATTTGTCCATTTTGGTCTGGAATCGGGTATGGTTTTCAAGCGAACTATGGGAGTGTATGAACGTATTTATCGTTTCAATTCTAAATGAGTAAGAAAGAAGGAGAAATGTGCGAATTTGAAAAGGATTTGACGAATTTTTTTGTTTGGGCTCTAATTTAAGTAATGATAACATAATTTATGCCTAAAGGCCAGGTCTGAAAACGGGTATGGATGTTAGAGGTCTGGTCTGAAAACGGGTTTGGAAAATTACATTTTTTGGTCTGAAATATGGTCAGGACTTGGAGGTCATGACCGCCATCTTCAAGCGGACGTCAAAATAGAATGATCAGTCAGGTCGGCATTTCTCCCCTCCCGTACCAACCTGTGATATTTGAGCCTGGTTGACTGAGGCTTCCTCTGGCGGCCAAATTATATTCATAGATTGTTCTATCGTTGTAATAAGTTGTTGAAAGTTGGTCTGCAGGAGTCCCGCTTGCTCTTCATGATCAAATAACACCATCATTTTGAGTAACGAAGCTACGTCCTCTGCAAGTAAGCAAAGTAAAGCCCAAATAAGAAGGTAAAGTGATTTTCTAAAGATTCGTCTTGAAAGAGGCCACGTCGCGTGGATCGCTGTTGAAAGTTAATTCGGAGCTTTTAAAAGTCGTTACTTAGTGCCTTTAAAGTGCATATCACCCCGAATTTGTTTAAAAAATGGAATTTTATTTTTGCTACGGGTTTTTAAATATGTTTGCTTAATAATTAGGTTGTGACTTTTTGGCCCTGGGGCCAGTGTTTTGAGACATTAGGGCCATTTATACGAGGAAAAATAAGACGCGTCTTACATAAGACGCGTCTTAAATAAGACGCGAACTTTCCGTATAAACGGCACATTTCGTCTAAAATAAGACGCGGCTTAGCTAAGACGCGTCTTATTAGATAAGACATGCTCGTATAAATGGTACAGTTCGCGTGTTATTTAAGACGCGTCTTATTTTTCCTCGTATAAATGGCCCTTATGTTCTAATTGTAAAAAAGACACTGAAATACTTAAAAACAAATAATTCACATACAACACAGCAGGATAAAAAACCCCAACTGACAGGAGGCAAGCGTTTGGCTATTTACAATCGTTGCCTAAGATCTGAACTCGAGACAAGCGAGAACAAATCCTGCTGGTGGCCAGCGCGGGAATCGAAGCCAGGACCGCCGGCTGGCGAGTCCGACGCGCTGACCACTTAGCACGCTGCTTCTTTAAAAAGGAGGGAAGGGAAAAGGGAAGAAGCGGGAGTGTGTTCATACCGGTGGATTTATTTACGGATTGAATGATATCCGAAACAGCTTTCATCAACGCGAAGTCCTCAAATCGGCTTCCTTCTTTCAAGCTGTATATCTTGCTTGCTGCCTTTCGACGGTTTTTTGAAGATCTCCTGTGATAGACAACAGGGAGCTTTAGCAACGACGGCGGCGACGGCAACAAGAATGTCAAAAAAGCAATGGGCTTATTGGGCAAAACAACAAATTTGCACGCGCATAACACTTTTCTTGTACATTTCTCTGCCGTCTCTGCACGACTACGACGTGAAAATGCATAATTTCACGTTTAATGGAGGACGCAAACGAGCGACGACGAATTTTTCTTTCTCTTCCTTAAATTTAGTGTGGTCCCCAAGAAATCAACTCCAGAAAATTCGCCCACTTTTGACATTTCAAGCGAATTGGAACAAACGCGGAAAAAGTTTGAAAAAAACGCGAATTCCTTTTTAAAGTGACGTTTTCGCTGCCGTCGCCGTCTTCGGTGCTAACTCCCTAATAAGGTTTTGAGGACTACACGATAAATAGAAGCGCTTAGGCGAAACCTTAAAAACACCTTTTCAAAGCCTAATTCACATTTGGACGCAGGGTAGTGTTCGGTGACGGTGAAGATCTAATAATAATATGATAATAATATCAATTAATTTGTATTGCGCAAATATCAATGTAGAAAAAATATATATTCATCTGCGCATTACATAAATCCTACTTACAAATCCTATTAAAAAAATCTACATTTAAGAAAAAACAAAAACAAAAACAAAAAAAAACAATACATTCCTAGTACATGTCCTAATTCTAAAAATTCTAACCCAATGACTAATTATTCCTAAAATCCTATTTACAATTCTGCTAAGTAATTCATAAAATAATAATTCTAAAATTCTAAACACAATGACTAATTGTTCCTTAAAACCCTATTTAGAAATCCTAGTCAATAATCTAAATTTATAAATAATAATAATAATAATAATAAATAATAATAATAATAATAATAATAATAATAAATTAGCTAGGAAACGCCTTCTCAAATAAATGTGTTTTTTGCGCCTCAAAACCTATCGCTGAAGATATATTTCTAATAAAAAAAGGAGAAGATCCTTTCATAATATTGGGGCAGCCATATAAAAAGATCGATCACCCCAGGGTGGTAAAAGACTTGCAAGTTGGATAGTTAAGAAGTATGCCGTCATTTCAACTTAAGCAATATCTGCCCCCAGTTTCTTTAATAGATACAAGTTCGGAAATGTAACTCGGAGCGAGTCCATAAATGGCCTTAAAAGTTAACAATAACATTTTAAAAACTGTGCGATACGCGACGGGTTACAAGTGTAGGGCTCTTAGCAATGGTGTAATATGACACATCGCCCAATGTAAAGGAATCTGGATTCCGGAGTCCTCGAAATTTTGGCTTGTGGAATTCGGAATCCGGAAAAAATTGGCCGTGAAATCCGGAGTCCTGGGTTTTGGAATCCGGAATAGAGCTCAAGGAATCCGGAATCCACGTTCCACTGAAAAAGAGTCCTGAATCAAATGCCTCGAATCCGGAATCCGTGACGTGAAATCCAGAATCCAAGAATGTCTTGGATTCCCTTACATGGAGCTAGACACAATTTGCTTTCTTGGAATACAAGGCGTGCAGCAGAGTTAAGATTTCTGGCAACTGAATATTTCTTTGCAAAAGTCTTCACTTGTACCTACCCTGACGATCTCGACCCGCGTGAACTGGTACTAGAAGCGTATTCTGAATTGTCTCCGACGCTGCTCGTGTCAGAGTAAAGATCTGTGTCTTCTCGTGCCAGTCCACTCTCTGTTAACGTAAACATAGACACAAAGTTTTCTGTAAATACCACATCTATGCAGTAAAAGCCGGTTTCACCTTTAGTTTTCATAGTTTGGTAACCCATTTATAGTCTGCAAACGCAGACGTATTTCCGGTCGTCACTTGTTTCCACCCGAAAGGTGACGTCTGCGAACGTTACTTTTCAGGTGGAGAGAACAGACGACTGTAAATACGTCTGCATTCGCAGGCTACTCCCTTAAGGAGAGTGTAAGGACAGTAAATCACATACCTTGGAATTCTATATTTTGTTGTTCTTTTAATTCTCTAACCACCTGTAGTCTCTTGGTGTATTTTTCAAATAACTCCTTCTGTTCTTCTATTGAGCTAATGTGGTGGTTATAAGCTACAAGGGAATAAGCTGTGTAAGTTAAAAGCCAGACAACAGTTACAAGTTTAACGGTTTTAACAAAACTCTCCGTGGCAAGTTAGCCTTATAAGTCCTACCCACATTTTCTCCGGGGATGGTAGAGCGAGTAAAATACTATCCGTAAGAAAAACGGAGCAATTTAGGTTTCTGGGAAACTGCTCACCTACCCCACCCTTAGGCAAACATTAACACTAACTTCTCACTTGGGGCAAAATGTTGACTTTGGGGAGGGGTAGGTGGGCAGCTTCCCAGAAACCTAAATTGATCCAGAAGAACAAGGGATTTATCTCAGTCTAATGGTAAGTTCATGATTGTTTTGATTTTACACTGCCACAATTTACGATTGGCTGAAAAGTTTCGCGCCACTTTTTCAACCAATCAAAAGTAACTCTTGACCTATCCGACGCATGCGCACTGACTGTCTTCCTGAACGGATCAAGTTTTCCTTTATATATCACTATTTAATCCCGGTGGAAGCTAAATAACGCTGTTTGGATAAGCTAGGTTCTGTTGATTACAAATTTTCAAGATTACTGGACAAACCTTCCTCTAAGGCGCCTTTCAAGTGCGTCTCCAAGATATCTATCCTTTCATGCTTATACATCTGAAAGAAATGAAAAAAAAAAAGTAACTTCGAGTCGAACATCGTTCAGCGAATAAAAATCTTGAGAATTACTTTCACCCTAAAGCACATTAGAGAAAACTTGCAAATAAGCGCCTTCACCTCCTTTTCTACACTTTCTTTTCACATCAAGAATATTCACATGAAAATCCTTCTCGTCTCTTTTAGATTGAATATTTTTATCTTTGACCACACCGGCTGAAGGAAAGCAGTTTCCTTTCAATTAAGTCTGTTCGGATTATTACTCAGTCAAAGTACTAGCACGGTGCAGAGATATTTCATGTTGACTATCTTCTCTTTTGATTTGTGCTATATAATCACCGCGTTCATCATTATTTTGGCTGAAATTTTTAATGACAACGCTTGTTTGAGACGAGATTTTTCCAAGCAGATATTATTTATTTATTTATTAATTTTTTTTTTCACCATTTGCATACAATCGCATAGAAACGCCCATGGGCAAGTTAAGAACAGAATCCACAAGACCGATAGCAAAATATCCTAGCCTCAGGCTATCGGACAGGACTTTCTTTGCACGCTGAATACTCAGTATTGTGAAAATCTCATACTCGTAGTCGTCCTCGTCTCAAAATCTAAAGCTCTCAAATGATATCACTGAGAGAACTTACCAATCTTAAGGCTTCCTCCCAATGCATCCCGTCAATAAGAACGGCAATGGCTTCCTCGGGGTCCTGAAAAAGAACAGTCCGATCTTCTTGGGCAAAGAGAGCAAAATTTAGAGTATAAAGAAGACAAGACGGCCTGTCAATCATCGTATTGAGTACCTTTTTTAACGATTCCTTACATCAAACAACTGAAAAAACAAACTAACTTTATTTGGAGAGGGTTACACTTGATAGTTCAAGATCTGATAAACCTTTAGTCCTTTATTTTTCGCCAAATAATTGGTTTACAGATCAAATAAAATTTTGGAAGGTTGGTTGGTTTCAACCCCCCCCCCACCCCCAACTTCGAAAGAACAAAAAAAAAAAACTAACAAAGAGGAGGAGCAGAGAAGAAAAATAACAACAAACTCAACCCACACTATATGGCGTCGATGCCAGGACTCGAACCAAGGCGACATTAGAAAGTTAAGCAAAAACACTTTTGGGCGACGCAAGTCAACTGGAAGTAACGCTTTTACTTTCTGATATCTTATGACGCGGCCATTTTTTTAGCTAACTGTTAAAGAGACGTTTTCCCCGAAAATTTGGGCAAAACCACTGCCCATGAATGCAGAAAGTCCATTTCCGGTTGGCGTACGTCGCTCCAAAACGTCTCTGTTGGTGGCAGGCATCCATGCTTCCCTCAACGGATTATATATTTAAACAAAGTCCGGCCATTGAAAAACCCTTGCGCAAAGAAATTCTTAACATCTATCTAACGACTGTTTCTTCTCTTACAAGTTCAATTTACCTTCGCATATTCCTCCAATACTCTGGAAGCTTCGAGAGACCGCTTGTGTCCTTTCAAATAACCTATTGTACATGTAACAAGTTAAAACTCGCATAAAATGAGACACTCGACATGGGTGAGAGGAAAAAAGCCAACCAGAAAACAAACTCAAAAAGTACAGGGAAAGGTTTCCTATTAACTAACGTAAGAGCACCAGAGTACAGGCACCGCCATGCATGGATCACTAACATAGCAGTGTTAAACTGTAGACTGTTCAGAACTTATCGAAATGCTGGGAAATTCAAGTTTCAAATGGTGGGACTCTATGAGTATTTCCCACGATAGCTCTTGATCAAACGATTTTAGAGATTAAAGCGAAGATCGCATTGCCATTTTGATCAAGTTTTACAACGTCATTCGTGTTAACTGCACGACTGATAAACAGAGAAATATGTCAAAAATCTGCTGCACTTTCTCGTCGTATAGTCTAGTAGTAGTGCAGTGACGGTAAAGAAATGTACAAAAAGCGTGATTCACGTGCGAAGTTGTTGTTTTGCTAATTCTGGCGTTTGCGTTGCCGTCGCTGTCGCTGTTGCGCAAGCTCCCTTTTATTTTCTTGTTTCCGTCGACGTGGTCGTGGTAGCTCGAGCTCCCAACTGGCGTTAAGAAACAAAACAATTTTTGATATACGAAGATTTCGTTCAAAAGCCGACGATTCGATAAAAAAAGCGCGACGAAAACAACGCACGCAGGTACCCACATAGAGAAGCTCAATAGCGCCAATTACGCTTTTGAACAAACAATGACCGTAAATTTGCTTTTTGACAAAACGTTTTTTAAAGTGTCGATAGAGTTTCGCAAACGCGTTGGATTTCAATACCTCTGAATGTGATCATTAAACAGATAACCGGCTTAGCATTCTCATGAAATGACACGCAGAGGCTGTTCATACCTGCCACAGATCTGGCCAATGAAATCACTTGTTCATCCGTATGACGTAAGAGAGAGGCCATGCAAAACACTTGTCTCCAGTTCCCGCTCTTTTGAAAAGACGACAATGCTTCTTCGTAAGCTCCACATCGAGTAAAGACTAAATAAAATATATAAAAACATATCAAAATAATAATGTATAAGGTAAAACTCACAACACCTCAAATCTTTTCAGAGAAGAAGTTAAAAGCAAGATACCTAGCCCGGCTTCATCGTGTCTCTTGTTTTCAAAAAGGTGCTCTCCATAAGCAATCGACAGCGCCTACACACAAAATCTGGCGTCAGTTAACATCAACGCTACATACTTTTCTACAAACAAATCCTCACCCCTTACTTGTAGAGGGTCGGCTGTTCTACCATACGATACGAAAACCCAAAACCACTTTGTGGAAAGAAGGGAACGTATAGAAATAGAAAGTCAGTAGCTATCTTGTTCCTAGTCCTTTCTCGTGTTGGAGTTTCCTTGTTCCTATGAAGTCGCCGACTTGCAATACCGTGATAAAAACAATTTAGCGCAAACGGGTACGAGACACCTCATACGGTTTGTTTGTGGTTAAAGACGGCGTTGTCAAGAAAATCGTGATCTATACCAGGGTCTTTCAAATGTAACTAAAACAGCTCCAATAGTCCACTAATAAGTAAGTGGAAACCGTCTTAAAAGGCAAAATAAAAGGGATAGCATGCATACCCTGTACTGCTCACTAGATTTTGGGTAAAGCTTCAAAGCCTCCTTAAATAAACAGTGTTCCTTTACTACTGAGACGAGCTCCTCAAAATGTTCCGCACCTAAAAAATCATAATAATAAATGATAAATGTAATAATAATAATAATAATAATAATAATAATAATAGTAATAATAATAACAATAATGATGATGATGATGATGATGATGATGATGATAATAATGATAAACTCGAAAGTTTTCTCTGGACATCCAGACGTTTGTACTGCCATAATAACAACAACAACAACAACAATAAAAATAAAAGTTTAGTGCTTCATAAAAGCCCTAGTTTTCCACGCTTTCGTAAGAAACACGTTTTCTTTCGTTTTGTTGTGTCTTGTTTGTTTGTCTGCTAAACAAAAGGCACCTACTCGAAGCTTGGATGGAAAAAATACAGTGATTTGAATAAAATTGTCCACGTGAGCCTCGAACTCATTTCTTTGAGTTTGTTCACTGGAGCGGAATATGGAAAAGGTGTATTGTTGTCTTGTATTCACATCTATACACTGTAACTCAGTAGTGCTATGTAATCTGTGCAAAACATTGCACAGGTTACCAAGGAAAGTTTTATTAACTTACTGCACAGACTCAGGTGATGAATGGCCTTGCTGTAGCGCTTCAGATACTTGTCGATCGTGTATCTCTGGAAATTCGTCTCCAATTTTCGAAGATTATTTAGAAACGGAAGATACTCTTTTGGATCCTGAAAAGGTCAAGGATAACAAAAATGACAAAAAATAACGTTTTCGGGTTCACAACGAATTGTCCTTGTCGCGCTCCATCGAAATCCTCCGCTACGCAGCATCAGCAAGAACGCATTTTCCAGATGAGTGTAGTATTGATATCTACGACTCCTATGTTAAGTCTTTCACAACGACTTGATATAGAGATAGCCGGCCTGGGAATCTCAAAAGTTTACCTTGGCGACAACAGGCACTGTGTGGCAAATGCGCATATTTCTAAAATAGCGCTTCAGCCCTTTTTAAAGTAGCACCCTCCTGGAGCATCCTGGGAGCAAAGCCTCCTTTTGTCTTTTTGAGTGAGGAGGGGAAAAGGAGGCTCACGTCAAACCTTTGATGTCGCCGAAGCCCGAACCGCTGGACTAATCAATCTTGTTCTGTCTTGTCAAACTGGTTTTTCGAGTATAATTATCTGCTTATTGATAAACCAATGGTCATAACTGAGCCCGCTGTACCAAGCGTACGGCTGTTAGGCCTGGGTTTAAAACTGTATCCCAGCAACATGCCGCACATGCGCAACCAAGATCCTACTCGATTCATGTCGAGTCTTTCTCGAGTACGACAAATCGAGCAAGTGAAAGAAATGCTCTGTTAGCAGGGTGCAGACTCACTGATCCCAATGCTTTTACCTTTTGTGACTTTTCGGCGACCATAAGAACCAACTCGAAGTCGTACATTCCAAGTGCCACGTCATACATTTGATTGACATCTACAAGAAACAGCACGTATTTAAGGGCCTCCTCAGACGTCACAGGGTCAAATGCTGCTGAGGTGACGGGATTGGCTGAAATGAAATGAAACATGAAAGTTTAGATTTGACTTAAGATCATTATTGCAAGGACTTAGTTCTTGACGACAACTTGCTAGTGAATTGAAACTACCATCGAGTGAGACGTGTTATACGCCATAAAAAATGGCAAAAGTCAAGTTTTTGTGATTGTATAGTTTACCTCAGTCTGAAATGTCATCCGTCTACGTTTACCTTTCAAATCCTTGATAATGGAAAGAACCTTTTCCAGCGCCGGATTTGTTTTCTTGACGTACGTCGTTACGATGGAAAGAAGATACCTACAGAAAATATGAAAACAAATTATTAAAAAGTTGTATCTAGGGAAAATATTTTAAAACGTAACACACAATTGCATATTAACGAGCAACAGATCTGTATGGAATTTACCATTGTAAATGGCCAAAGAGAACTGAGCTGCTGAAACCACTTGAAGGCTCTTTGACTCAAATTTACGTTTCATAAAACTCAAATTAAGTAAATACTCTGGCCTATCTTAAAAAGCAAATTGGGTTCTGAAACCCAATCGAAAGCAGTCACGAAATAACGTTCGCCTCATAATTATTCATATCCCCGGTAGAGCACTGGTACTAGCTTGCAATCGAGGCTTACCTGGAGAATATTTTAACAGCTACAAATATTTTCACTTGAAAAGATTACGTCACATTTCACATGAGACCCGACCTGACTTGTCCCCAGTCTTCTCTATTTCGATACGGAAATCACACGCGGGGGACAGAACGCGAGAAGAGTGACCGAATGGAGCGCGATGGGTGATGGGAAGGAGGAAAAGGAAAGGGAGACTCTCGCATTATTCCTCCTTCCCATCACTCCTCGCGCTCCCCTTGAAAGCGCTTCTCTCGTTTATGTTAATAATTCTTGGTTTTCACATGACGTCACCAACATTCAAAACTAACAAAAGAATTATCGATCCTCCTGAGTGTTTACTTTGTATTCATGAAGTGTTAAAGCAGCTTAAAACCCATATTTTCACATTTTTTTTCCTGCTATAAAAGGGTTTTTGGTTTTGTCGTAAAGTACGCTTGAATTTCTAACCAGTTTTGCGTGACACGGCATTTACGTGGCGGCCGAGAGAACTGTCATTTTAGTCGGTTAAAAAAATGACTTATTCTGAGGGATTTTGCCATCGGAACGGTCCTTGTATTTCCAAGAGTATCACTTAAATGTTAATAAGTTTCTCGAGGCAGCATGAATCGCATGGGAACTAAACTCCAGTTTCACGTAAATTCCTTGAGAAAAACTTTTATTGTATTGACCCCCAACAAGGCTGCCTTATCATGTGGTTGCAAAACCAAGAAGGAGAATTCACGGCCGCCATGTTGGTACCCCACAAAGGCTTCCATAAATAAAAAAACATTTCTCCGAATATCTCGCATATGAAAAATTGCAGAGACCTAAATGTGGGCGAGGGTCTTTGCATATTTATCTTCTTTCATTTGCCAGATTCTGGACTTTATTTATTAAGCGGTTTGCTTTTTATTTTCGATGGGGTGACATTGAAAACTAGTAATAGGCTATAGGCTAAAGCCAGTTCTCTATCGGGAATACCAATATGGTAATCTTTAACCTTTCTTACGATGGAATTCAGTTTTAACATACTTGTTGTGTCCGGCAGTTTCTAACGTAAGGCGTAACGCGTCACAGACGCGATCAACTTTGCTGCTCTCTGAAGCAGGCTCCAACAACCTGTTAAAATTAAAGAACAATGTCGTTACACCGCAATTGAAGGACAGTGAAACCCTCACGAGATCTACAACACTAAAAAAACTTACTTCTGTCTTGGTTCCGAATAATAGTCAGCATACATCGTTGCAGCTACATCTTCCTCCCTTCAAAAAGAAAAACAAACAAACAAGCAAAATAAATAACTAAAGTGAGGCAATGCTTTAGTTCAATTAGTAACACCAGTAACACCGATAGGAGGGGACGGCCGCCTGAACCCAAGTTTCTCCTGGAAGTGGTGGGTCTTTCCTTAAAAAAAAAAGCCTCTCGAAAGCCACCTTTCAAAATCCTCCTCGGTTATGAAAGCCTCCAGGAGAATTTTGCAATTGACCACAAGTGGGTCATCCGTAAAACAAGTCACAAATGAAAACCGCAATACTTCGCTAGATTAGTTAACTTTCAAACACAGCCACTAAAACTGAATTTATCACACGCTTCTCTCGAATCAAGTAAAAAAAAGTACAGATGACAGAAGGGGAAAAAATAATAAATGTACTCACTTGAGGTCAGTAAGAAATAAGTTAATAAAGTTCACAGATTCCACCTGGCTTATAAATGTCCTCAGATTATCTAGGAAAAGCTGTCGGTTGAAGCGAAAAAGGAAAAACAGGTTGTTAAGTTTTAAAGAACACTAAGGCCTAGGTCAAACGTCGAACATTCCATGTGACGAACCAAACTCTAATTTGGGTCGACCTTAATTAAGTTAAGATCGTCTGATATAATAATAATAATAATAATAATAATAATAATAATAATAATAATAATAATAATAATAATAATAATAATAATACATTACAATATACATTGACACCAGGACAAAAGAAACACCATCAACAAAAGACTTGGAAGAAATCAACCAAGCGATTAAGTTATTAATGGAGCGCTACGAGGTAACACCAACGCACAACCCGTTTGGTTTTCTGTGGTTAGCTAACTGCGCTCTTCACTCGGTGGTTTGCGCCTCTTTGTTGATGAAAGGATGGAAAAAACAAGGGCCAATAAAGAGAGACAATCCGCAGGACAGAAAGGAAAAGCTTAAAAGAATTTACGACCAGGAGGCGGCGAAGATCAGACAACAACTGTCAATCGCAAAAGCGGAAATCGAAAGGATGAAAGAAAATAGAAAGATCACGAAAAAAGGAAGGAAAAATAGGTCTCACCTCCAAAAAGAATGCAAATCCATCTCTGTAGCAGGTTTGATTAGCTACATGGAGAAAAAAAGTCGGAGCTTCGAAAGTTAAAACGTAGGTTTGACAGGAAAAAGAAACAAGAGGTCTCGCGTCTGATTAACCAACAGTTTAACACGGTCCCTGGAAGAGTGTTTGCGAATTTGAGTGAGATGTTGAAGAAGGACCC
>BOPM01001736.1:18253-41975 GCA_022179025.1 Porites australiensis
GGTCACGCGTTGGTCACGCTCTACGTCCAATTTTTATGCTCTGATTGGTCAAAATTTGACAGTTGAGTTCATGCGGAAAATTTATGCAGCATCTTGAAACTTGTTTACTTTGACAGCTGAAGCTGACAGAGTTTTGTGTCAACTTGTGATGTTTTTAACTGTCTTTCTCCGCTGAATGTACAAAATGAAATTCTGCTGCTATCAAGAGTCTTCTGTTATTCATAGCTGGTTTGTTTATTGGGTTTTTGGTTGAGAAATACGTCGCTTGTCAAAGTCGGAAATCCGATTTCGGATGGCATCGTTTTCGTTTTTCACCTTGCTTGATGCGTAAGAGGGTTGAAAAGTCTGAAGCGATTCTGGCCTTACTTGATAGTTTTCAGAGCATCTCGAATGGTAAGCCTGAGTAATTATCGTATTTGATGTTTGTTTTTTATATCTAATTTAATGAAGTCGGGCGTAGTTTATGCGGCTATTTAGTTTATGCACGTTTGTAAGATTTGAGACAATGATCGATCTGACCGAGTATCAGGTTTGATTATAAGCTTATAGAACTTTAAAAAGCCTTTAGACATTTTCTCACTGCAAATAGACAGAAAACGTTCCAAAGAATATTTAGTTATAATTCTGGCTGTAAAAGAAAGCTTTGAGCGATTTTCTTGCCTCGAGTTTATCTTTGAAAAAAGCAAACGCCGGGAAGCCGGCTTAAAACATAAACAAGGATTTTCAGAGACACATTTTACTTGTCTTCGTGAATTAAAATTGTTGTCTCTGTATATGTTTCACCGAATTATTATCCTTTTATTGATTGTTAGTAGTCTCTTTTGCAATTTTAATCGCTGTGCCGTTTGTTTTGAGTCGCTCACGAACATCGCTTGCGGGAGTAGTCAAAATGCCGCGTGTATCAAACGCTTTTGAAGATTACACATAGTTATAAAACCATTAAATAAAGAAATAAACATAATAAATTTTTTATCATGTTAAAGCGTATAACTCTATTAATCTTGATTTAAACAGTCGACTTAAGCGCTTGTCAAAAGTGAGAACCGGCAAGCCGTATAGGTGATTTTAGAAATTTTTTTAACGGTTTCGGTAAAAGCCCACGCGTGCTTCGATCGACCTGAATGTTGAATGAGTACAATTTGTATTGCAAAATTGTGATCGGTCCGAGGTCTGTATGATAAAAACAGTGCCTCCTGGTACTGCTTCACCTCAGATGATGTATAAAAAGTATAAAAGGTTGGTTTGCACGTCTCCAGACTTGTTAGCAAGATTTTGTAAAATAAATTGTAAACTTGTCGAACACAAAAAATTGGGCCTGATTTGTTTTCCGAGAATTTGTTTTCCAGGCCTAATCTCTTAAGTGATCAAGAGCCATTATGGCTCCTATATTTGATCGAAGATGATTGCTATTTTCTGGGTGTACATATAAGGCTATCAACTCGATGTAAGATTAAGTTCACTCTTAGCTTGGACTGTTTGCAAATTATTTTTCTCTAAAATCACTTAGCCTTTCCCTCAAAAGTCACATGAATGGGCTCTAGAGTTAACTGATTTGTAAAATACAATTGCAAGTTTATTGTTTGATTTAAATCGTAAATTCGAGTTAATAGGAGCTTCGCTTTTAGCCCTGGCTAAATCTATATATTACTAATGACGGCTAAGCCAGTGTCCATAAAAAGCCCTGAGTATTATTATTATTATATAAGGTTTATTAGAAATCACCAGCTAGTACCTGAAGGTAAATTACATTGTGTTAACAAAATAAGGCAAAAGGTTTACAATTTCTTATTCTGGGACAGGGTTACAATAATGCCTCTATAAAATAGACAAAATACCTGGTCACTAATATTAAACAATACTATACACTAAAGCTAAATATCACACTATGGTACTGACGCTATAGTAAAAGAGGCGCTAAAGATCTACTGATGAAGGTGCAAGTTTATATGCGAGAGCGGGGAAAAAGCTACGTTAATATCTTTCAGTACCGCACTTTGGTAAGGCTGAATTGTTACTACAGCGCAAATATTTTGGTTAGGCACAGGACCGCGCGGTCGTGGGATGTGTAATGTGTTCGCCATGTTTGTTTGAATTTAGGTTGCATTTGTTTTTTTCCTTTTATCGGTTTTCATCGAGCCAGACGGACGTTTCTACACGTGTTTGCAAGTTTCTTTTGTTAGGGTTTTCTGTATTTCGTCGTTTCCTAGTGTCAGTGTAACTTTTTTGTTTTATTTTTGTCTTTGTATTGTTATCCAGAAACCATGTTTATCGTAAAGTTGATTTCACGAGTTTGACACGCAACACCTACAAGCAGCTCACTGAATTAAAGGTTGTGGTTTTGGCGGCTACATTAGTTTAAACATAAGCCGGTGTATCCATGGAAGACGAAGCAAATGCAGTTAGCGACGAGGTGGTTGGTCCTCGTGGTCAAAAAGCCAGACATGTGCAAGCAAGTACCCACCTGAAAAGAACTAGAGCTGGAATTAAGCCGGTGCTTACGAGGAAGAGGAATGAACTCTAACTCAATGGCACTGACGTTGACTGTGTAAAGAAAAAAACATCGGAGCTTAATCGAGCATTTGAAAATTTCAAGGGAGCTCATGAATTGTACACGAAGGGTCTTGTTGATGTCGGTAGCATTAAGGAAGCTTATGATTATTTTCACGCCGAGTATCATGCTGTTAGTCGTTTGAGAGAAAAGATAGCTGGTTGGATTGTCGGTGTTGAGTGTGCAAAGGCAAATTTGCCTGGTTCTGATGTTTTACCTGAAGATTCAGTCAGTCAGGCAAGTTTAGGCGAGAGATCTGCGGCCAGTAGTAGCAAAGCAAGCTCTGTGAGACGAAGATATGTTGAAGAAGCAGCCAAAAGAAGAGCCTTGGAGCATTGAAGTTGTTTGACGAGCAACAAGCTTTAGCAGAAAGAAAATTTCAGTTGCAGCAGCAAGAGAAGAGGTTAAAAATTAAGTCTGATCTTATCCAGATGGCAGCAAAGGAGAAAGTGTATGCAGAATCAGGTGCTATGCAAAGAGGCAGTACATTTGAGTTAGATCTCAAGTCAAAGGATTTTTCTCCTTAAAATTGCATGACCAAAGAACGTGAAGGAACAGGAGCAACTAAAGTTGAACGTGAGGGGCTCAACCCTGTGGTCTCTTCATCTCTGCCCCCCTGTGAACATGGAATGTATCAATCACAAGCCAGTGTAGAAGCTATTGAAAGAATGGTAGACATCCAGGAAAAGCGGGCAAAATGCATGGATGGCCTGGTTAATCAGCAATACAAGAGTGCACTAACCCTACCCTACCTAAGCCTGAAGTTCCGGTTTTTGGGGGAGATCCTGTTGAATATTCAAACTTTGAGTGTCTGAAAAAGTCTAGGACAGAAAGTAGTAGTTCAAGATTGTATTATCTTGTACAGTATACAGAAGGAGAGGTTCAAGAGTTGACGCACAGTTGTTTAGCTATGGATCAAGAAGAAGGTCATCCTGAAGCCCGTAAATTACTGAAACAGCGGTATGGTCAGAGTTACAAGATTACCACAGCTTATGTAGATAAGGTGACTAAGGGGCCTAGTAATTAAGTCTGAAGACAGAAAACGATTGCAGAACTTTGCCACCTTGCTGAAAAGTTGTAGAAACACTTCGAAAAGTATTGGTTACAGTAGCAAGATTGAAAATTTAGACAGCTTGAGGAGCGTTAACAATAGGCTACCTTACGATTTGAGAAAGAAGTGGCGAAACACCGCTGATCAGATATCAGAAGATCAAGACAGAGAGATTAAGTTTGAAGATATTAGAGAGATTAAGATTCACGTTTACCGCAAACGGCAAACGTCAGATTCAAGTTGAAAATTTCTCAGAATAGAAAATAAGCAGATAAAAACAGTCCCGAACGATTCCTTTGGTTAAAACGGGCATAAAACTACTTATTTTTGTGTAGAAGCAATAAAGAGTAAACGGAAAGTAAGGGGGAAACTTGGTCACGTGGTACAAACTCACTTCTGCCGTTTAGCGTAAACGTGAATCTTAATCTCGCTATTGTTGTATTCATAGAGAAACAAGCCCGTGCTGCTCCACACCCATTTTTTTGGTGACATCTCAGCTCTCTTCTAGGATCATGAAAAGGAAAAGAACACCTACCCCAAACCAAAGCGAAAAAGCTTTGCAATCAAAGGGGAAGACGCCCACCAGGGAAGAAGCAATGAAAGCAAGGAGGACCCCGCTGGTGAAAGGAATGGAAATCCAAAGAACTGTCCAAAGTGTACAAGGGATCATTATCTGCATGACTGTCCCGAATTTAAAAGGGAGTCTTCCGAGGAGCGCACGCAGTTTGTGAGAACCGAGACTCTGTTTCAACTGCCTGAAACCGTACCACAGAGTGCAACATTGCAGAAAGAAAGGAGCTTGCAAGGACTGTGGTAGAAAACAGTCATCATTGTTAACTCATCCTCCTGTAGCTAGTGGTAATGCAAACAAACATCAGAATCCAGCGGGTAAACAACAAGAGAATCGCGCTGTACAAGAACGTGAAGCAGCAGTCCCGAAGGTCAACAATGGATTTATTGAAGTCGCGCCTGCACTTTCTGGTTTTACAGGAATGTCAAAGGCAAAGGTTGGTCTACCTGAGGTGCCCGTAAATGTTACGGGAATAGGGTGTGAGGAGCCTGTGATAACTTATGCATTTTTGGACAATGGTTCCAATTCAACATTTTGCACAGAGGACCTACTAAACGAGTTAGGGCTGAAGGGTGAAGAGACAAGTTTCTCGTCACCCACTATTGAGAAACAGAACAGTAAGGTCAAATGTAATGTTGTTAGTTTGGTGGTTCACAATCTTCAAGAAAACGAGGTTATTGACTTGCCATCAGTCTTCTCTACGCCAGCTTTGCCAGTTACATGCGATGATATCCCGAAGCAAGAGGATGTTAAGAGATGGCCAAAGAAAGCGTCGCTTAAGTGTGCTGACCATAGAACAATTACACTTATCAGTCATGCTAGCAAAGTGACGTTAAAGATCCTTCAAAGGTGAGTTACACCAGTTGTGGAGTCTGTGTTGGATGATTGTCAGGCAGGTTTTAGAGCAGGAAAAAGTACAGCGGAGCAAGTGACCAATCTGAGAATATTGACCGAAAAGTACAACAAAAACGGTTCAAAAGTATTCTTGAATTTCGTCGACTACAGAAAAGCATTTGACAGGGTATGGCATGACGATACATGAGCAGTGTTAAGGAAATATGGAATTGATGACAGCATTATGAGAGCACTCGACCGACATAAGGGGAAGTCAACAAGCAAAGTGAGGATTAGACCGAAATTTAGCGAGAAATTCTTATGTCGTGTTGAGGTGAGACAAGGGTGTGTTTTGTCGCCAAATCTTTTCAACATCTCTCTGGAGGAGATTGGAGGCAGAAAAGTTGAAGAGTTGACAGGTGGCATTGTGTTCAAGGATTGCTGGTGAATAACCTTCGATTCGCAGATGACATTGCATTAACCACAGATAACAGCAATGGAATACAAGACCTTACCAATAAATTAAATACAGAGTCGACGAGATTCGGAATGGAGATTAGTGAAGAGAAAAGTAAGACCCTTGCAGTAGGTGAAACACCGGAGACATTAAAAACACCCGTTAAGTTATCTGGGAAACAGTTAGAGAAAGTTAAACAATTCAAGTACTTGGGTCGTAGTATGCCTGATTCAGGTAGATCGACGAATGAAGTAAAGATACGAGCAGTAATGGCTATGTCGTTATCAGCTAAATAGAACAAATTGTGGAAAGGCCAATTAGCTTCGGAGTAAAATTGAGGTCACTACGATCGATTGTGATTTCTGTTTTACTTTACGGGTGCGAATCCTAGACATACAATGAAGAGATTGTCAAGAAGATCAACGCGTTTGAATTTAAGTGTTATAGAAGATTACTGGGCATCACTTGGAGGACAGACGCACAAACGAGTCAGTGAAAGAACAGGTGGAAGACTTAGCCGGAGCACAGAAACCCCTAATTCATATTGCGCAAGAGCGCAAAAAGCAATTTTTCGGCCATGTCACGAGACATCCCAGTGAGCTTAGACTGGCTAACACCATCATGCATGGTCGAGCTCCTGGAAAGGGAGGGCGGGGTAGACCACGGAGATGTTGGATAACAGACATCTGTGAATGGACACGGAGTACACCATCACAAGCTATCAGGCTTGCTGGGAAGAGAGACTTAAGAATAATCCAGCATCAGTGTGCGTCTACGAATCCCGAAAGACCTTTGGCGTGAACTAGACTTGCCACTATTCCTGAATAAGAGAGAGAGCGAAGTCTGAAGGATCTTCAGTTAGGAGACATTCCTTCTGAACGGGCCCTTGGCGTCAAGTGGAATCTAGAGTCAGTCACATTTGGTTTCAGAGTGAAGGTTAAAGAGAAGCCTCCTACTGGTAGCGGTATATTGTCCTTAGTCAGTTCAGTGTATGACCCCCTGGGGTTCGCCAGTCCTTTTGTATTACTTACTAAAGTTATCCTGCAAAAACTGTGCTGTCACGGATTGAAATGGGACGAGGTGGTCCCTGACGAACACTTGAAGAACTGGCAACAGTGGGTTCGTGATCTTCCACGGTTGGAAGAATCTTCTGTTAATCCCTGTTTTAAGCCTAGTGGTTTTGGAGATGCTAGCAGCTGTGAACACCACCACTTCAGCGACGCTTCGCAAGTTGGTTACACTGCAGTCACTTATCTTCGCTTAGTGAACGAATCAGGTCAGATTATGTCAGATGATGTTCAAGGCAAGAGGATTACTGTACCACGATTGGAACTATCTCCTGCAACTGTCTCTGTCAGACTTGACAAGATGATAAAACGAGAGTTAGGAATGACCGTTGATCGAACGTTTTTCCGAACAGATAGTACATCATTTTGCACCTGGTCATTCGGGGAAAGAGTATGTTCTGTCACTTCTACGAAAAAAATTCTGGATTATCCGAGCCAATTCAGTGGTACGTAATTTTCTCGCCAATTGTATCAGCTGCAGACGGCGACTAGCTCCTGTGTGTAGTCAAAAGATGGCAGATCTTCCTGAGGAACGTGTTCCCCCTGACAGCCTCCGTTCAGTCATGCTGGGATCGACTTCTTTGGCCCATTTATGGTGAAGCAAGGAAGAAGTCAAGAGAAGAGGTTTCTATATGGCTGTATTTTCACATGTCTGACGATCAGAGCCCGTCCACATCGAAATCGCGCACTCGCTTGATACAGATTCCTTTATAAACGCTCTTCGCCGTTTCATTGCGAGAAGAGGCAAGCCTGTGTTAGAGAGGACTGATAATGGGACCAATTTCGTCAGTGGTAAGAAGGAATTGCGCACCTGCATTCAGAAGTGGAATAGACAGCGTGTTCATGAGTATCTGTTGCAAAAACAAGTTCAATGGATTTTTAACCACCCAGCAGCGTCGCACCACTGTGGTATTTGGGAACAGTGTATAAGAACTACTCCCAAGATCCTGAACGCTCTTCTCAATGAACAGGTCCTGAATGATGAAGGGTTGCTGACTCTCATGTGCGAGGTGGAGGCGGTTATAGAAGGTCGACCCATCACGAAGGTTTGTGAAGACTCCAGAGACTTAGAAGCGCTTTCCTCTAATCACTTGCTTCTACTACGGTAAGGAGCTGTTTTACCACCAGGTCTTTTTCAAAGGGAAGACAACTACTCCCGACGGAGGTGGCGCAAGATCCAGTATTTGACGGATCAATTTTGGAAACACTGGTCTAGAGAGAAAATCCCTTTGCTTCAAAAGCAACAGAAGTGGTACAATTCGCGTCGAAATTTAGCTGTGGGAGACATTGTACTTGTAGCTGACGAGACTAACCCGCGGAGTTGCTAGCCGTGAGCAAGAGTGATCGAAGTTCTACCAGGCAGTGATGGTTTTCTGCGACGAGTTAAAGTCAAGACTAACACAACAGTTCTGGAGCAACCAGTCGTTAAGAGCGTGCTTTTGGAGGCTACTGCAGAGAATGGAAATTAGGAACATTTATCGGAGACATTGAAGTTTCACTTCCACATACTGTATTTGAACCGTGCGTACATTCAAGTCGTTACTCGAGGAGTTAGATTTACATAAGAATTTTGAAAACACTAACAGTGCTTAAATGCCCATGTGCATTTATCGAGTGGGGAATGTTGTTAATGTAGTTCCTGTTTTTCCTCTATTTTATTTTAATATTTTCTGTTTGTTAAAGTTCGGTTTTTTCGGTTTTACGTAGTCGTGGGATGTGCAATGTGTTCGCCGTGATTGTTCGAATTCAGGTTGCATTTGTTTTTACCCTTTATCGGTTCTCATCGAGCCAGACGGACGTTTCTACACGTGTGTATTTTTATCGTTTCTTTTGTTAGCGTTTTCTGTATTTCGTCGTTTCCTAGTGTTAGAGTAACTTTTTCGTTTTATTTTCGTCTTTTGTATTTTTATCCAGAAACCATGTTTATCGTAAAGTTGTTTTCATGAGTTTGACACTCAACACCTTCATGTAACTCACTGAATTAAAGGTTGTGGTTTTGATGGCTACAAGTTCGCTGCATGTGAAGATCGACGTTTGTCCCGGAGACGATCTTCAAACGTTTTATCCGTCTGAAACAGACGAATAGAACGTGTTGGACGATACAGACTCATTCAGACGAACTTAATAATTGAGCTAGACGTCGAACTTTTCATGAACTTAACTCAATAAGTTTGGTTTGCCTCATAAAAAGTTCGACGTTTCGCCTAGGCCTTAATCATTGCGAAGAATGAGTGGACATCATTAGTAATTGTAATGAAAAAAGATGAAAGACAAAAGCATAGAGTCGGGAAGACTTGAACCCAGTTTTCTACATTTATCTCTTGTACTTAACCGCTACACTAAAGGAGCAATGAGTGCAATCGGTAACAACAGCCGACCGTCATTTTATAGTGTTTCTGTGGAGTTTCAAATAGGGTAACTAAAACTGAGCTAACCGATCTAAATCAGTGCTTAACCCTAATTACTAAACATCAGTGCAAACCATAATGGCAGCTCTATTTTCTTACTTCTTTACCTACTACATTGGCTTCCCTTCTTCGTAATTTTGTACTAAATTAGCTTTTCTCCTTTCTAAAAAGCGATAAACAATACTACCACGCCTAAACATTAGAAGTTTTCGACACCTTTTGAGCTACAAAATTTAGACGTTACACTCTGAAACAAGGTTGGCTAATGAGCGGACCAGGCCTGCATATTATCTTTTACCTCACCTTAGGATTGTGGTCGTGTATTAAATTCAAGTTAATACGATGTCGCCGCATGGCTATGAAAGCATCCCGATAATAAAGACTGAATAAAGAGAAAGGAAACATAAGACTTTAGAAAACTCATAGTTCTGCTTTTCATCTTAACCCTTTCACTCCTAAAGTTGACCAAAGTGAAAATTCAACAAAATACCTAAATTTCATTTCGCAAAATGCTGAAAAAGAAGTGGCATCAGGTGAAAGTACTGCTAAAGAGGTTTCATTTGAATGGTCACACTATAGGATTTCATCCACAGACTCAAAAGTTAGAACTACATACTAAATAAATAGTACCATGTGAAAGTACTGCTGAAGGGGTTTCATTTGAATGGTCACACCATAGGATTTCATCCACCAACTCAAATGTCAGAACTACATACTAAGTAAGTAGTACCATGTGAAAGTAGTGCTGAAGAGGTTTCATTTGAATGGTCACACCATGGGATTTTATCCATAGACTTACTAGTTAAAACCGCCATACGAGATTCGATCGTTCACTCTGACAGAGAAAGGGCTTAAAGTCGGATTTTAATCTAGTTTTAGTCCGAAAGAACGCACAACTAAAAATGTCGTTTCCTTGACCTAACAAAGGCATGACAAACAAAGTTCCCCATTCAAAGCGATTTAAGTTACTGAGTTAGGATATTTCGTTAATCCTCATCAGCAAAATGACAGTGGCCATCGCGTCGCCTTTGGAAGGGAATTGTTCACCAGTGGCAAGTCAAGTCCTTCATAGTCTCCTCTGTTTTAAAGTCATTTGATAGTATGATCTTCAGTTAATGAAACCTTTTATTAAATGGCTAAGTCTGCGAGTGGGCAAGATGAAGCGAATCCTGCGTTCTGATTGGCTACCCAACTTCCCGCTCGGGATTTCCCGCGTTGGTCCCGCAAAAAGTTCTCTTTTTGGCAATATTGATAAATCCTTTATTGACCAAGGTTGATCAGTCAAGATGGCTGAATATTGGCCTCGTTCCTTGTCTCGTTCGAAAAAAATGCAAAAAGGACTTGGCGAATATCCAGCCATATTGACCTCACGCTTTGTAAATGACGCAGATATATTTCAGGGTCGATGTTGTGATCCCGTTTCTTTCCAGTGCCGTTGAAAGACAACAGAAGATTCCCCGGTGGGATGATTCTTTCCTCGGGTCCCGAGTGTAGACAGTTTCATCTAAGATTCACAGTACAAAGCAACGCATCGACGTTTTCAGTTTAAACGTACAAAATAGCACACTTACCCATCTAAACACTTCTGTAAATGAGACAATACTAATGCGCGCGGATGAATGGTTTCCAGGTTTCCACGAGGCATCTGGCAACAACAAAGATTTAAGCCTCAAACATTAGCTAAGTGTGAAGCACTGCACGTAATACAGGCTCATTCAGAACTTTAAAAAGTACCAAGTAAGGTTGAAACGAACCACTCGATACAATAAATGTATGAAAATATTTTTAATATACCGTTTTTTTAGTAAATCATTTTTACATTCACTGATCATACTTCCAAGCAAGTTTACGTTTTGGGTACTTAAATCATCGGGTTTAAAGCGAGAATAGAAAAAACTCTTTAAAATAAAATGCCATAAAATGTTTGTTAATGGGAAAATAATTCTGGTAGCCTGTGTAACAAGCGTTTCCGCGCATGTTCGTCGAGAAAGTTGAAACGAGGGCGCGAAAAAGAGAGGTGAAAAATTTTCGCGCAATAACTCTATCCGTAAAGCTTGCTATACGCAAGCTATCATTCTGGCTTAATCTAAATGTGTATTTTTATTATTTAAAAACACAAACCTGAAGCACGACTTTAGTGTCTTGTGTAACAGCCACTACTATTCGCGAACCTCTCTCGATACTCCTGATGTTTTCATCTAAAGGGTGTGGTTTGTCTTCCACTAACGTTGGTAACCCTATATGAAATGAAAATAGATCTAAAATACAAAGCCCAAGAGCAATTACACCAGAGAATTGCACCCCGCGGGCCTTTCTAAGGGGCTCTTTGCATGAAGGGAGGATGTTTCTAGCACCAGGAAGATCCTAGAAGGCGAACCATCTCAGTGTCGTATGTTTTTTGTATTCAAAGGGTTGTACTTGTCCCTAGCGCTAGGATCTTCCTAGCTGAGAAGTGGGATGATCCTAGTACGAGGAAGAACCTAGCATCATGAAAACTTGTTTCTCAAGGAAGATCCTAGTACTAGGGGAAAACTAGAAAAAAAATTGGCGGCGGGTCGTTGAGTTGGCAATCACGGTAACAAAGGCCGACAATTTTGTTTGGCGTTACTACGCGCTGATGATTGTGCCTCGGGGTGCAATATTTGGGACCCGTTTTGTTCCCAAGATAGGAAGTGCTGGGCAAAGAATCAAGCAATCGAAGACTGATTGTCATAAACGCTGCGAGTCAAATATATCCGGATGAGTTGAAAGACGACCACGATCGCGAGGAAGATGAGATTGACGTTTTCCTCCAGTCTCCCGCGAAGACAGGCCTTTGTTCAGGTAATGAGCCAGCGCTCCTCACCTGAGGGAGAGGCGGAAATCGAGCCTACCACGAAGAAGGGATAAAATGAACCAGCAAAGAGAGAAAAGAGAGCAGAAGGGCGCAAATTGCACGTCTGTCATAGTCGCCTGCCATCTTCACTTTCCTTCTCTACGTGGTAACCACACGGACAAAATTTCTGCATGTAAACCCAACGAAAAGATGTTTCGCCTTCAAGGATCTTCCTTTCTCCACGTAAACAGCTCCTAAGCTTGTACCGATAGGTACAACCCACCTCCAATCTCAACTAACGACAAACTGATTTACGATTTAGTCTACAATTCTGGACATCAAACATTTATCGCATATTGCGCACGTTACCATTTGCTTGACACAAAAACGACATTTGTATGCATTTTACTGAATTTATGACAACACCAATTTTTCGGGCCTTCGCTGACAGAGAACTGGGTCCTACCTTGAGTGTTTGGTAATAGGCTGATACAACGCAGTGTGTGCGCATGAGTTGTTAGTAGTAAGAATTCATCGTGAACCGCAAATGAACTGCAGTTTGATGCCACCTAAAATGACGTGTACGATAAGAAAATATGCAAATTCAGCCATTACGACTTTCTGATGTCGGTTATCAATATTACAACTGTATTGTGGTGTTTCAGATTGCTAATCAAGTTAAGTAGTAATAACCACAGATTAAGCACGTATTCCAATAGCCGACGTTCGATATAATAAATCAAATTCTACCATGACTCCAAGGCTTTCTGGTCATTTTTTCTATATTTGGTTTGGTTTTCTTTGTGCTCAAGTCTCTTCTGGGAATTGTGAGACAATGGAGTCTTGAAAAATTTGCAATTTTGACCTTACAGCCTCGAAGTCACGTTAGAATTTAAATATATCGAACGTGGACGGTTCGAGGCAAGGGAGAAAGAGTGAGATTTAACAAGCGTTACCGTCCCGTGCATCAAAAATAACAACCGAAAGTTGACTCTTCTCTCTTTCGGGTCGTCAGACTCCAAAATGTAATATTAAAGGAGCAGCCACAAAAAAAGCTTTCAAACTAGTTGTGTTCCGTCAAGCGAAAACATAACCTTCGGTCGCCATTCATGACGGCTTGGATGTTAGCTCTCTCGTTAATTCAGCTCGCTACTAGCTTGCACGAGAACGAGGTAAATTTTGCCTGACAGAAAATGGCGCCACTCTCGATTTTTGTCTCTGTAATAAACGAAGGAAACGATCTGTTGACGGCAATATCTACCGTTTATGCTTTATAGTATCAAATATGCTGTCATTTTCACTGCAAAAAAAAGATCAATAGGTGTTCGACTGTGGTTTTACACCAATCCACTTTTCAAAGCAATTTAACCTGAGGCCGGTTCAGAGCACGGACTTAAATTTACTGAGGTGTAAGGGATCAAAGCTTAAGTTTAAAGAGAAAAATAACTAGGCTCACCTCTTTGCTGTTAACATATAATCTTGAATGTTGGGTAAGACCTAACGCAACCTCCTGAAACGGTATTACCAACTCTGATTAAATGATGTTTATTTTTTACATACTTCATATAGAAAGCACTAGGTTGGACTGAGGTCAGAGGGTCGAAGAGGGAGGGTAAGGACGAGGACGACTTGAGGGAGGACCTTCAAGAAAGAACGGAACAAGTCTTGAGTAAGGGTCAGGACAACAACACAAAACAGGACGGGTTGGACAGGCAGTATGACGGCCTGATGATGATGATGATGATGATGATGGCTTCAAAAACGTTACGAGCCGCGTCGTTGGTACTCATATGTGGTTAATGAAAGCCAGCAACATGTTATCACTTTTGAATCTTAGTTTTGCTTTTCTTTTTCGAACAAGACGGAAGAAATAATCGGAAAAGCGCTTATGTGTGCAAGTAATTTATTCTTAAGCATACAGCCGTGTGTCCTAAATCTCATCCTCACAGCCTTCGTTGTTCAGCGGGACGGGCAACGAATTAATTCCTATGTGTATTAGTGCAATGTTTGGCATCACAAATAACAAACCTCGTTGCCCACAAAAGCGATCTTCACACATTGGCAAGGCTGCGGAAGCGACACTTCTTCGCCTCGGCTGTTTATCCATGGAGATAACGAAGCTTGGTTTGAATCTACAACAAAAGAGGATAAAATAATAATTAAACGAAAACACGAAAGGGCTGGCTAGTCCTCAAGGCATGGAAAGACAGGGTACTTATTTCGGCTCTAGGATTCCTGGGATCGTATAGGTAACGAAATTAGGTTTTGATAGGTCCGAGGTTTCTAAGGCAACCATTAACCAATCATAGCCCATAACAGCTACCAAAACGACGATCCCATGAATCTCAGCGCTGATGGCTGGGATGTACTTCTCAAAGTTCTGGTAAGATGAATGGTAAACGATTTGCTAATGTTCTTGAAACGCGCTTTAAGAAGACTTTGGCTACTTCAACCGGTACTGGACGAATTTTTGAACGGCCGAAAAATTCGTGCATTTATCTGTACCGTTCACAGGGAACCAAGCTAACAGTACGAAAATTTGAACTCTTAGCCGTTCAAAAACTCGAGCGCTTAAATCGAGGTCAAATTTTAAGCCGGCACGGTCGAAAATTTAACCGGCGCGGTGTGAACGCCATGACCGTCTAAAATTTCGTACAGCAAAGACGCGGTTGCATGGATGCGTGGTAACTAAGCTGGGAGACGCCAGTTTGGATTTCCTATATTAGCGCTCTGCGCATGGGCAGATGGTAGCCTTTCAAACATTCCAACAACAAAATCGAGGTCAAATTTTAAGCCGGCATGGGCGAAAATTCAACCGACGCAATGTGAACACGATAACCGTCTAACTTTTTGTACGAAGAATTTGATCGGCCAGGTGTGAACACCATAACCGTCTAAAATTTCGTACGGCAAAGACGCGGTTGCATGGATGCGTGGTAACTAGGTTGGGAGACGCCAGTTTGGATTTGCCAAAGTAGCGCTTTGCGCATGGACAGATGGTAAAACCTCTGACAAAAAAACATCAAATTCGACCTGGTTCGTCGGTTCCGTGTGAACGGCGCGAAAATATTGAACGGTTCCGTGTGAACGAAGTGTCTGGTCAAATTTTTTAGCCGGTCGAAAATTCGTCCGGTGCCGTATGAACTAGCCTTTGTTTTAATAACCGACCTTAAGCTATGGCATGCACTGAAGTGCGAATGATGTACTGACATTCCAATTATGTCTATTAACAAGGAAGCCACCATTACGTTTGTTTTTGGTCGCATTAGATGACAAGGTGGCATTTAACCCAGCAAGATGTTTATTAAAAGAATAAATATTAAACGAGGACAACTTTCTCACAATGATTAAATCGGCGACAAAGTTGTCGAGAGTTTGTCCTCGAATTGGGTAACTTTGGAGAACAAAACAATCCACACCCTACCCCTCCCCTCCATTCACATTTGGGGTGTTTGTTGTTTCCTACAGGAAGCTAGAACAGCGGAACAATATTGCATGAGGTGGGTGGGGGAGGGGAAGCTTTATTTTACCCTTTTGAAGTGAGCAAAATTTTGCCTCCGATTACAGATTTAAAACTGCTTGATGGCCTAGAGAAATACCTGAGCTGTATCTAAGCAGTGATCCGCTCATAAGTTCAACAAACACAGATCCTGAATAGGAGCTTAAACACAGGCGAAGGACTGGCTCCTCAGTTGCTGTCTTGTGCCTGAAAATGGATACAAAGGTGGTCCAAGTGAGTACCCGCGAGGAAGGGAAAGGAGGTACCGGTAGGGTAGAGCGCTAATTTGCAGAGCGGAATGTCGCGGGTTTGATCCCCGGGGATTAGACCAATACTCATGGTCTAAAAAAGACTGAGAAATGAAGGTACTGCCTTTGCCCTGCAAATGGCTAGACCTTCGCGTGACAAGAAGGACGACGTAAAATGGCGGTCCCGTCTCCAGTAGGAGACGTAAAAATAGTGTCCTCAATTGTTACTTTGGTGCTAAATACATGGACATTCAAATGAAGTGCTTTTTTTCACTATGGGATACGATTAAGTGAATACCTGATAACAATTCTGTTGCTGTTATTTTCCGTCACAATCTCTAGTTCACAAATAATGTCTGCTTGAGTCATCGAATCCCATCCCAAGGCTAAAAGTGTACGCTCCTTCCACCACATTAACTGACGCCAGCTCAAAGGACCACGCCAAATCGATGGATCATCTGTTGTGTCTACGCTTCAAAGCAGAAGCATCAATCAAGTCAGATACAACAATTAAGTAAGATACATATTAGAAGTAATAAGCCTGATTTTAACAAGGGTTAACTTACTATAACACACTAACGCTACCTATTCTTCATCGCTCAGCCATCAGTCATAACATTGATAGTGATTAAAGATAAATATTAAAAATGTTTAGTCTGATGTCAAAGCTGGTAACTTACTATAACACACTAATGGTTATGCTACGTATTCTTTACTGCTCAACCATCAATCATAACCAACATGCGTGCTTTGTGAAATAGCTACACACCTAGCAGCCACGGTACCTGATGATATATTAGGGAGCTTTAGCAACGACGACGGCGACGGCAACGAGAACGGCAAAAAAGCAAAAAGTTTGATTCGCAAAACAAAACGTCTGCACGAGCATCACACTTGCCGTCACTGCACGACTACGACGTGAAAAATACCTAATTTTACGCTTTATGGTACGTGCAAACGGACGCAACATTGTTGGACAACATCTACCACCATTGTTGGATGTCACTTGTTGCGTCCGTTTGCAACGCTGTTGCATGCTGTTGCCTGTTTTTTTGCGTCTTGCGCGTTTTTTTTTTCTATGGCAAAATAAAGCGATGTTTTTGCTAAAGATTATCAAATGCTAAATATCAAGCGGCCAACCTCCTAGCCTGCGAAAACAGCTCCTCGCCGCTAGGGTCGTTTCGCCAGTAGAGACGTCTACGCCTCAGCGAAACGTCCCTAGCGACGACAAGCGAAGAGAGAGGGCTGTTTCTGCAAGCTACAAACCTATCAAGCGGCCACTGGTCACTACCCCGAGGATGACAGCTGGAAAATCTAAAGAAAGCCTCTGAAGAAATATAAGCACAGGTACGCCCTCTGTTTGTCCTCTGTTTGGTAGCTTTAGTTTACAAGTCATATTTTTTTCAGAACAGCCGTTTTACGGAAATTATTCCACATTAGATTCTCATACAAACACTGTAATTTCTCAGGCGTTTGCCTACTTGTCAAGATGGCGTCGAAAACCGTGACAAGGTCTATTGCACATACATGACTTTAGTACCTGTAAGTTGCTACAAGTGTCGGTGCTTTCCCTGGAGGTTTGAACTTTTCCTTGACACCATTTTCTAACGGTGATTTGTAGATAGCTACACTACCATTTGACAATAGAACTGCCATGTCATTACACATGGGTGGTGGACCAAAGCTAACAATTGATGCCGGTGATGGTAGATCTATGGTAAGGGCTGACATCGGTGGAGGAACGACCATGTGTTTCATTGGTGTCAGGAGCAACTTGGCTGCGAACAATAAGGATATATAATAAACATTAATCAACATTATGTACTGTAACGGCACAGAATACACTAGGCAACATGTGACTGCAACAAGTTGCACAAGGCGACAAGTTACGCAACACATCAGAGCGACAAATCGCTTTGTATGTACTGGGGAATTTTTGTGAAATTTTTGTCTTTGCAACAGAATATTCTTGACGTAACAAGTTGCACATATTCAGTCTGATTTGACTTTGTGCGACTAACTGAACTTTGCTCGACTTCTTTGTGCTCTATACCATCAAAATGCTCTCTCAAAGATTTTTCAAAGGTTCAAAGGAAATCAAAGGGTAACTCTGGTTACACCAGGAAACCTCAGATTAATCTGTTTAACTCAGAATTACTAAAGTGTTACAAAAATACTGCACGCTTTTGCGTTGTCCCCTACCATATCTGGCTAAGCTAATTAATTCTATTGAATTAAATTAAACTAAATTAAACTGGTTTGCATTTGACATTGTGGTACACTATACTTCTCAATGTACAAACCTCCATCTATCACTGCCACTGTAGAAATGTTCTGTTCACAGCTTCCTTCACTATGCACAGTACCCCAGCACCAGTCATAACACAAATATTGTCCTCCTACCAAGAAATTCATAACACCAAAAATTGGCACAAAAAAATATTTATTATATAAACTGCAGTGTTTTACAAGGATTTCTACCACCAAGAAATGTGGTATCTGAACACACGTAAAAATACGATATTTTTACATGTGAAGATATCGATAATTTCACTGACATCAGGTTTGTCTCTTAAATTGTACTTAAATTCGTTGGTGTATCATCGAAACATCTTCGGGTCTTCCTCGAAAGTGCTCGGCAATCTTCGGCAATCTTCGGACATCTTCGGAAATTTTCGGAAAATGTTCGGCAACGTTCGTCTGGTCTTCGGGACAATTTGAAAAATCTTCGGAAATCTTCGGGAAATCATCAAAAACGCCGTCATCAGTGTGTTTATATAATAAAAGAATATTACACGTTAGCTCGAAGATATGAATTTTATGTTTGAGTGGCAAGAGCAATATCTCACTCGTTCGCTGCGCTCACTCGTGAGATATTGTTCTTGCCACTCAAACATAAAATTCATATCTTCTCGCCACCGTGTAATATTCTCTATTTATTAAAGCCAACAAAGCAACTGAAAACTGGTTACCAAAAGTTAGAAGTAATAAGGAAACTGACTAACAGGCCCATGTTCAACCAATGCATGACAAGGAACAGCTAGTTTCTACATTATGAGAAAATATAAGAGAACCAACCAACAATCTAATTGCAACATTTAATGATGCAAGCACTTCAAAACAAAAACAACTGGTGCTTGTATACCCTGTTGGATGGAAGTGAGTTTTTAACAAATACTTTTTATGTGGCTCTTACCTTTCGTAATTAAATGCATCCTCAAAGAGACTTCAGGATCCCACGTAAAACATGCTACTCTGTCTTTCAGTGAAGCTGGGAATTCAAGCTGTTGCTTAAGGTACCAGTGGTAATTATTTACAGTCCATAATTGAACTAGAAAAGTAATACCATAACTAAATATTGAAAAATTATTACCAGTAATATTAATAATTTTACTGAAGATTTCTGGTAAAAGCAAACAAACAAAACTAAAATCACAGTCTATGGGCAAGCTTCCCTGAATATTTTTTAACCATAGTAATTTTTCACATTCATAATGGCAATACTCAAATTCCACAAAACCCAATTTTTGTGTACAGATAATTAACCCTAAAGCCATTCTGTCATGCAAGACCTAAAACACCTGGACAGTTTCTCCTTAGGATTTTTTTCCAGAGGCATTCATGTGCATTTAATTTTTCAAAATGGACAAAAAGGAAAGATCAGACACAAGGGACTGCATAAAATGAAAGAATGGATTCTGTTATCTTGTATGCGACAGCAGTGACTCTTAAATTTACCATAAGACTTTGCAACAAACTGTGATTCAGTCAAATCCGGAGACTGCAATTCTACTGCCCACACAGCTAGGACTGTTGAATCTATATTCCATGCCAGCTCTACAACCTTTGAAAAAAACACAGATTATTCATAAAATAATACACGTACTACAAACCATTCATGTTTATTTCATGACCAAAGTAAACCCACAATTAAAATTTAACACTTTTTATAACTTATTATCAAACCAATCGACATACACTGTAGATGGGTGTGGGGAAGGTGCCTGGTGAAACCGAAGGGAGCCACAAGCGAGCCTAGAAAGTAACCATGAAAATCCTGTGAGCGACAGCCACCAGGCACCATCACGCTGAGAACCTCAGTGGAGAAATGCACAGATACTTACCAAAGGGCATCCAGAGGGAAGGGAGGGCTGAGAGCGAAACAGCTATAGCTACTGCAAGCAAAGCCAATGTGAGCCAAATGATTGACCCGTCTCAGTAAAAGCACTGTCAAATAACTAGAGTCGTGCAAATAACCAAGACTGCCCCCCCCCCTCCACATACAGTTAGAGATTGAGACTGCTAGCTAGCCTGTGAGCAAGCTCTCCTGATGCTCCCAGGGGTACACCAGAGCACCCTGGGAGAGCTTGCTCGCAGGCTAACTGCTGGCCAGCATAATTATTTGTCTTGAGTTTAAATTAAAACACATTTAGCCACAGATAATATCTGAAAACAGGCTTACTTGTACTTCCATCTTGTTGAAAGGCAAAATGAATTCACCATGTCTAAGGCCATTTCTTTCAAAGAAAATGATCTCATGTCTATGGGGTTTTCGTTGGGATGAAGCTATCAAGCTGCCAGATGGTCTAAAAAGGTACAAAGGGAAAAAAAAAGAATGAAAAACATGTTGAAACATACAGTTTCTCATGACTTCTGATGAACTTGTCACTCAGTGACTCAATAGCTGTAAGTGAATGTCCCTCTTTGGCCAGGCATACATTATGAAAATATAATTTTGTTCCTATCATTATTAACTGCCGCCCAGTTAGCATAATTGGATAAGCACCAGTCTGCTGAGCAGGAGGCCGTTGGTTCAAACCCTGGCCGGACCAACACTCAGGGTCTTTAAATAACTGAGAAGAAAGTGCAGCCTTTGTAAAGACATCTGCAAACAGTTAGACTTTCTAGTCTTCTAGGATAAGGAGGATAAACCACAGGCCCCATTTCGCAACCCTTGCAGATATAAATTCTGTGGGGTGTTAAAGAACCCACCCACTGTTTATAAGGATTAGGGGAGCGATGTAGTTCCTGGTGTGGTAGTCTTTCTCCTCCTAGACAGCAAAACCAGATAAATCTACCTCGTAGATCACAAAATCAGCAATATTATATCCAGACAGGCTAATAGGACATCTAAGCAAATGCATGAAACAAAGAATCCAAAAATATTACATTTTTTTAACAAAACATTAATTTAAAAATTAATCAAGGTTTTAACCCCAACTGCTGACAAACAAACCAGCAACTTTTTCCACAAGACTTGCATTGATGAAAAGTTTTCCCCATCATTTGCATGGGTTGAACTCTGTGGTGTCGACGGTTACAGGTGCAAATTGGCACCAAGCTGTCCATGTAGGAAATGATTTGGGGTAGGTGGTACAACATCTCGTGGTTCAGCAGACTGGTAGGTAAGTGCTTGACAGTTTAGTGGCAACAGCAGTAACAGGGTTCATACAAAAAATTGCAACCATTTTTCAAGGACTTTTCAAGGACTTTTCAAGGACCACATTAGATTTTCAAGGACAACCTACTAGGAATATAATTTCACAGATTGTACAAAAATGCATATTCACAGTCTATTCTAATAAGACTTTAAGGCTTTAACTGTTTGCTTCACCAAATTCTCTATATTTTTCAGTTCACTTGTCTTAAACTGATAGTTAATTATTGCATAAAACATGGAGCACTTTATGTAAATGACCTTTACATTCACTGAGCTACAATTTTTTTTCTGTCTTGGACAACCAAAAAGCATCAAAAAATTCTTTCCAGGCTACTACATTCAAAGTTGAAGAAAATTCAAGCTCTTTTCAAGGACTTGCACAGAAATTTAAGGACTTTTCAAGGAAAAATGGAATTCAAGGACTTTTCAAGGACTTCCCCTAAAATTCAAGGACTTTTCAAGACTGTGCGAACGCTGAGTAATTAGCTCCTCAACGGTTACTGGCAGACTGAAATTCCACTTCACACCTCAATAAGCTATGTCCTGCTGGATCTTGTTCTGGTCCAACTTACTGACTAGTTATTTCAGTTCACTGACAACTCCCACGAAGTTCATCCCACAGTCACCAATCATTTCCTTGGGCACAACTCTTTGGCTGGTTTTTCCTGTGAAGGCATTCAAAAAGCTGTCTGTATCCAGACCAAATACTATTTCCAAATGAACTGCGAGAGTCAACAAGCAAATAAACAAGCAAAGCCACCTCTTTTGATGGTGCACACTTCTTCCCTGTACTGTGGTAAAAGGCCCAGCATAGTCCACTGCTGTTTGGTCAAAGGGACGGAAGGTGAACCTAAGAAGGATCTTAGGAAGCATCCATGATCTGTGTTGATGGCTTTTTCCTCCTTCGTTTGCACATGCTGCATTCTCCCTCCCATTCTCGAATCTCCCCATGGACTGCAATTACCCAATACTTCTCACTTATTTGGGACAGCAGAAAATTAGTACCTGCTGAATGGTTGGCCCGTTCATGGTAACGCTTAACAATGAGCTTTGTAACCCAGTGTCCTCGCAGCAGTAACTTAGGAAATCGTACACCATATGGCAGGTTATTTCAGCAAATTGCAGTCTTTCATTAGAACGGATACCACCATCCTCGTCGAGCACTGGGTTCAGCTTGAAAAGTGGGCTCTTAGGCCACAATGGCTTCCCAGACACTAAGGCCTTGTAATCGTTCATGAACGCTTCACGCTGGCATGACCGCACCACCTCATCCTCAACCTTGTTGATCTGCCTTTCTTGCTTTCTTGACATGTTGAGAACAGCTCTCCTTCACTCTTGCATAAACATGGACTAATCAGCTCCCATTGGAGAAGTGCTTTGGCTCCAATCTCCAGCCGGCGGTGGTACGTAGCTGTCTGATACAGTTTAGTCACATTCTGTGGTTGGTTTGCCTGCAGCAACATGTACATGTATGTGGTAAACTCTGTCTCCTGTTTCTTTCCTGTTTTCATCTCTGGCATGATGGTTGGGGGCTGGTCTACTGGCTGCATCTTCTACCACTCACTCTTCTTCTTACTCAGCCACTCAAGACCATCCCACCATAGAGGAGACTTGGCAAGTTCGACTTGACCAATTCCTCTGGAGCATGGGTCTGCTATATTTTGTCCAGTGGGAACATGCAGCCATTGAGCTGGATCTGTGTACATTTGTATTTTGCCAATGCAATAAAGGGGTGGAAATCTCTCCCTCGTCCTTGGATCCACCAAAAATGGCCCTGCTGTCAGAGTAGTGGGCTGCAGCCTTCAACTGCAGTACTTCTAGTGCTCTTGAAACAGACGGGGTTAACCTCAACCCAACAATGGCACTAAAAAATTCCAGCCTGGGTACAGTAATAGGTGTGGGCGGGCACTACATTGCTCTTGGAGGCTATCAGCTGTGTGGTTACCGAGCCCTCTTCATACTCACTTTGTAAATATGACACAGCTCCATAAGCTTGCTGTGAGGCATCAACAAAGGTTACCACTTCCTTACATTTCACTGGCTGTGGTTTTCTCAGGCATCAGGGAACTTTCACCTCCTTTAAACATGGCAGCTGTGAAAGCCAGTTCTGTATGCAGTAAGCCATTTCATCTTCAATAATTTCCTCTTCCCATTCGTAACCTCGACTGCAGAATTTTTGGAGCATAATTTTTGCTTGTATGATGATGGGACTGACCAGTCGAGACCTAGTGGATCAAAGACTGTTGCAACCTTCTTTAAAACGTTACTCTCAGTAATTGGATAGTCAGACGGGACAGGTGTTGCAGGTATTATGAATGCATCTTCATTTCTCTTCCACTGCAGTCCAAGTGTTGTGGTGACTTTATCGTTATTGTCCATAATGTTGACTTCCGTGGCATAGTCTTCTGCTTGTATGACTGCCATTACTTTATCTTTATTTGAAACCTATGTCCTGGCATGCACATCCCCTTTTCCCACAGTGCACTTAATGATGATACAGTTCAATCCCTTTCTCTTCTCCTTCAACACTGTCCAGCAAGTCATACATATGGGTAGACTGAAATACAGTTTCAGCAGCTAATGGGTACTTGCTTCAGTAATGCCTAGTGTTTTTTCTGTGCAACGAACTGGGCTTCCATGGCTGAGTTCTTTCCAAAAATGACTGCAGAACTCAACATCTGGGCTGCAAACTGTTTCCTTATGACACCATAGGATTCAGAACAACAGTTGGTCCTTCGACTCAATCTGTATCAGGAGACAAGGACACTGGGTTGCAGTGGACAT
>BOPM01001737.1:0-20138 GCA_022179025.1 Porites australiensis
AAAGTGGAATGACCAAGGGTGTTTGTCTTCCCATTATTACGTTTGTGAAATCAACGGTAACACAACTTTTTATGATAATAATTACGCCCACGAGTAAAAAGTCAAGTAAATTGTAAGTTTGATATGTAAACAGTACTGTCAATGATTGTGCCGTTTACCTAAGATCCCAATGAATCTGGACATTTCCCGTTCGTCATAATAGTAGACCTTTTGTAGAATAGAAAAACGAAAATCAGATTTTGTTCCAGCGACAATAATAATAGCAGTCATCAAAAACAACTTTTGATTCCCTCTGCTTACAGCTTATGATAATATTCGTTCATTTAAGAAATCTTGGAGACCTTCAGATTCTAGGGCGAGAACGACTACGAGCATGAGATTTAATTTAAAGTCTTTTTTCACGCATACTCAAATAATAGACACCGCGGATAACTTCACTCTACATATTTTTCACCAAAAAATCAACTCTGTTATCTATTCTGAATGAATTTAGGCTCCCAGCTGCAAAATAATAAAACCTATAACACTTTATAACTCACTTGCGTCCGCTAACACGCTAACTCGATATGAAATGACGACGACTGTCACGTTTCCCGCCAAAATGACGCTGGTTCACTCGCACGCACTACTGAATACTGAGGAAATCTAGTACTCGTAGTCGTACTCGTCTTAGAATCTAAAGGTCTCTATTTGTCTTTCGCAGGTTGCCCCCAGGACTGGATTCAGATCGTCGGCTCCTGCTATAGAGCCTCTTCTTACGCACTGGATTGGTTCGCGGCAGAATCGGCCTGTAAGGCAATTGAATCTAGTCTCCCTATGGTGACTTCACGTGCTGAACAAAATGCCCTTGGCTCATTTCTAACACAAAGCGCGTGGACTGGTCTGCACAGGAATCCCACTCGCAATTCAAGTGGGGTTGGCTTGGTCAGTGGTTCACAAGGTAGTTACGGTCATGAATTACGCAGTCAACTGGAACGTTTGACGGGCGAGGGAGATTGTGTAGAGATAAATTCGAAGGGACAACTGAAAAATAGAAACTGTAGTCATCACCATCGGTACCTTTGCAAAATATCGGCAGGTAAGTAAGAAAACGTCATGTGTTTCTGGAAGAGTTAGAATTTCTGTTCCAGATTATGCTTGTGTGTATTGTATAAAGGTGCCAGTTAAGAATCCTTAAAGGGTACCACTCTCTTGAAAGAAATGGAATAAAAAGAATACATAAAAATTAACACTTGATTGCAAGGTCCATTAACCTCAACCGGAGCGACCCACTCATATACTAATCACGACGTTTCCACAATCATCAAGTATTTTAGATTCATTGTAAAGTACTTTTCCAGCAAAAATAAATAAGCTCCTGGTAAAAAGCACTAAATGGATTTTACTTTGCTTCTCTTTTACACTCTGTCTATTTTAAAAAGGAACTAAGTGCAGAAAACCTTCACTGCGGGATGATGTGGTTATTTCACCTTCTGATTGTCTTTTACCAAGTCACCCATATGGAAAGATTTGCTCTTTTTACTGCGTCCGTGGATATCAAGTCAGCGGTCCTTCATCCGCTCGTTGCGGGATTGGTGGATCATGGAGTGAAGATGCCAACACCATCATTTGTGATGGTTTGTATCTCGATCGTTTAACTTTCACTACCCCCTCAATTGTAGCGTTAAAAATAAGCCATTGTTTACAATTTTTTGGATTGCTGTCAATCCAACCCGAAAGCTATTGACTTCTGCAGATTAGAGCTTCTAAATCAAGGTATTCTTCCAACTAGTAAATGGGATGTCTTATACCAAGTTTGTGCAGCTTTTTTTTATTTGTCATCATTATATAAATAATCTTCAGTTTTAAAATAATCATCACCACCGCTACAACCAACACTGCCACCACCATTACCACCATTAATATATAGATTTAGCCAGGGCTAAAAGCGAAGCTCCTACTATCTCGAATTTATTATTTAAATCAAACAATTGTAAACTTGTATTCCACAAATCAGTTAACTTTAGAGCACATTCAGGTGACTTTTGAGGGAAAGGCTAAGTAATTTTAGAGAAAAATAATTTGCAAACAGTCCAAGCCAAGAGTGAAATTAATCTTACATCGACTTGATAGCCTTATATGTACACCACAGCCATAATGGTCTTGATCATAGTACATTAGGCCTGGAAAACAAATCAGGCCGAATTTTTTGCGTTCGACAAGTTTACTTTACAATATCTTGCCAACAAGTCTGGGAACGTGTAAACCAACCTTTTATACTTTTTATACATCACATCTGAGGTGAAATAGTACCATGAGGCGCTGTTTTCATCATACAGACCTCGGACAGAATGCAGTATTTCACAATTTTGTAGTACAAACTGCACTCATTCAATATTCAGGACGATCGAAGCACGCGTTAGCGAAACCGCTAAAAAATTTCCAAAATCACCTATACGGCGAGCCGGTTCTCACTTTTGACAAGCGCCAAAGTCGACTGTTTAAATTAAAAGATTAACAGAGTTATATGCTTCAACATAATGGCTTTATAACGATGTGTAATCTTCAAAAGCGTTTGATACGCGCGGCATTTTGACTACTCCTGCAAGCAATGTTCATGAGCGACTGAAAACAAACGGCACAGACTACTAACAATCAATAAAAAGGAAAATAATTCGGTGAAACATATATACAGACAATTTTCATTCACGAAGACAAGTATTAAGTGTCACTGAAAATCCTTGTTTATGTTTTAAGCCAGCTTCCCGGTGTTTGCTTTTTTCAAAGATGAACTCGAGGCAAGAAAATCGCTCAAAGCTTTCTTTTACAGCCAGAATTATAACTAGATATTCTTTCGAACGTTTTCTTTCTATTTGCGGTTAGAAAACGTCCAGAGGCTTTTTAAAGTTCAATGAGCTTATAATCAAACCTGATACTCGGTCAGATTATTGTGTCAAATCTTACAAACGTGCATAAACTAAATAGCCCCATAAACTACGCTCGACATCAAATGAAATAATTACTCAGGCTTACCATTCGAGATGCACTGAAAACTATCAAGTAAGGCCAGATCGCTTCAGACTTTTCAACCCTCTTAAGCATCAAGCAAGGTGAAAAACGAAAACGATGCCATCCGAAATCGGATTTTCGATTTTGACAAGCGACGTATTTCTCAACCAAAAACCCAATAAACAAACTAGCCAAGAATAACAGAAGACTCTTGATAGCTGCCGAATTTCATTTCGCACATTCAGTGGAAAAAGACAGTTAAAAACATCACAAGTTGACACAAAACTCTGTCAGCTTCAGCTGTCAAAGTAAACAAGTTTCAAGATGCTGCATAAATTTTTCTGCATGAACTTACCTGTCAAATTTTGACCAATCAGAGCATAAAAATTGGACGTCGAGCGTTACCAACGGGTGACCTTGGTGAGAAAAGTCAAAAGCAACTGGCATGTCTTCCCTGCCTGTAAAAACTGGCTGAATTTTAGTTTCCGAGGTCAGTTTGAAATCAAAATTTTAATTGTGCGGCACATATAAAACACAACATATTTCATATGAATTGAAAAAAAATTAAACTTGAGCCTGCGATCATTTGAAAACTAGTAACTTGTTAGCGGATAACTTCAAAAAGATACTCCTCCTCGATGGGTCAACACCTGAGCCCGCGATTCAGTCAGGTGATACTGGTCAGCGGATACCCTGTTCTGACAGCTGTCAACTGATCACAACATTGATGTGCAATATGTGTGCAATATCAGTCTTCCCGTGCTCCCAGACTAGCTAGAAAGTGTGAGATTGAACACTGGTTTTCCTGTGGTGCGGACGGACGGGCGGGAGGGCGGGAGGGCGGGAGGGCGGTGTACTGTCACGTGATTACCAAATTTTCTGGGATGGGTAGATTTACTTACGCATGGTGCTCCGCAGGCGCGCTTCGCGCGCCAGAGCTCCGCTATCATTATCATCATCGTCATTATGATCATCATTATCATCATCATTAACAACAACAACATCATAGCGATAAGTATTGCTACAATCAGTAGGACCACATCATCGTCATCATCATTCCCTTTTACGTTCATCAAACCCAGCTGCATCGGTTAATGTCAAAGCCAGATTACCCAGTCAAAGAAGAGTGCTGTTCGAGAGCCGTCGTTGTTTGTTTTTATTCAATAGAATGTGAAGAAGCTCTCGGTATGGGAGACGGAGAGATCTCCAACGGGCAAGTCATTGCTTCTTCGCAACTGGATGCCGAGCATGCAGCCATCAACGGCAGACTAAAGGCTACAACAACTTCAAATAAAGTAGGATCGTGGTCACCTTATACAAATAATGTTAAGCAATGGTTGCAAATAGATCTGGGCAGTCAAGAGCGTACCCTTGTAGCAAAGATTGCTACTCAAGGAGAAAATGCTAACAGCACGTGGGTCACACATTACACATTACAGTACAGCGACAACGGAGATAAGTTCAATGTTTACAAAGAGCTAGGACAAGGTAAAGATAAGGTGAGACGCCTCTTCTTCGTCAAAGTGAAAAAAAGCAGTTTAGCCGGCATTTCTCCACCAACCTTTAAATACGTATATATTTTGCTCGTGTGCACATTAATGGTCAGACTAAAAATATGTCTTGCAACCCGCTTCCCTTGAGGAATGCAGCAAGAAATGAATTTATTGACTGAATTTAACCCATGTGCGTCCTACCTGGATTTTTCAGGTGTTCGATGGCAACACAGACCCGGATATCATTGTTTCTCATAAACTAAATCCACACATAAGAGCACGGTACATCCGTTTCCTACCAACCGCTTGGCATAAACACATCTCTATGAGGGTGGAACTCTATGGATGTAAAGGTAAAATAAACAGATAACTTTTAATTTAAAACATTTCCTAATTAATTTACTTTTATCTCAGATACATTTTGACAAAACGTGGCGACGCACGGTTGCCTATTTTGGTTACGAGATATGAAACTGTTAAAGGAGAGAGTTCAATCTATTTTCGAACAGTTTTATACAGTTTTACCCTGAATATGAATATTATGGAAACAAACGAATAAACGTGACAAAATATACCATGATACACGATAAATTACCAAAAGAAGGAATGTAAAAAAGAAAATTCTCTTTAGCATTAGAAGAATACAGTTAATTTTGTGATTCAATTTTCAAAAACAAAAACTTCCATGAGTCAATCTGACAAATGATCTTTCCTTAGGGACACCAAAATATGGCCACTGGTTCCTAGATGGTTAGGATGGAAACAAGTGACGACCGCTCAGAACATGCGCTGTGAAGATTTGTCAGCACGAAACCTCGAGGGGCTCGCGCGAATATTTCGGCTATTCCGCGTTTGACAGTTTTCTGGCAGGTAAGTGTCTCGATTTGAGATCCTTTTTGGCGTTATATCCAAGCCGCGGAAAGTCTGAGATACTGAGACATTGCATTCTTTCTAGAAATGGCTTCAATTAACCATGCAGAGGAGTCGATCGCGCCTTTGAAGGCTGCTTGTACCGAACTAGGGTAAGTGTTTACAAAATATCTGGAAAATATGGCCGCTTTGAGCGAAATTCCTACTATTTGGAATATTTCCGAGTTATCCAAATGTCATAAAATTCTAACATCGTTTTTCCTTCTTTTCAGTTTTGATGAAATCCCAATGAAATTGAAAAATTTGTTGTTAGATGCCAGGACTCAAAGCTGCAAACCGGACGCAAGCGACAAGGACACGAGATCCTACATATACAGATCGCTGTATACGTTTTTGGCGGTACGTAAAGTTTCTCTCCTTGTCCCGCTGTACCCAGCACTCCAGTGGCTTTTTGTTAGAATTCTTCATCTCTGTTCTGGTTAGGAATTTATGATGTAAGGAGAAAGTAAGCATCATTTTAGTGAGACATTGTATGTGAAAGGTGTGAAATTTTTTAGCTTGTTTCCACGTGTGTTTCTGTGTCAAAGTGCCGATCGCTTATGTGAGATGCAAGATGCAAGATGCAAGATGGCGGACAAAATTTCCCGAATATAACGACTAAAACGAGCAAAAATTGATCGCTTTGTTAGCGTAGTTTGGCAAATATCTCAATTTCTCCGTTACCTTTAAACCTCTGCTACTGAAATTTTGCGGAGTTGACAAACACAAGTGAGGCTTTTATCGTCTTCTTACCCGCTGTAAATCGTGACTTGGAAACAAGTTTACGGTATGTCACGTGGCTGATTTCCAACAATTGAAATTTTCTGGCTAGGATTTACAATGACGTGGCGGGTAAAGCATATGTGTATCCAACTATTACGTTTATTTAATAGGGCAAAAGAGGACGGTTAATGAAGAAGGGGAAGGGAGAAAACTGAAAATATATAATTTTAAGTGATATGTTAAGGTGTCGATTTTCACACCTTTTTGACAAGAAATCGATATTTTTCACTTCAAATTCGAATTCTACGATAATGAAAACTTTAAGATAGCATCCACATGAATTATTAAAAAGAGCTGAAATACTTCAAAAAAGGTCACATTTTGGGTACATTTTAGCCGTACATGGCTATTGTTCCCTAATGTTCATCAATGACACTTTTGTAAATGAAGCTTATCCTCTTAACAAACAGAAATGTCACTTTGTCTTTCTTGTGTTCAGTCAAATTTACTAAACAGTAGGTAAAGCTTTTGTTCGCAGATTTAAAATTTGAGTTGTATAATATCATCAACCCTACGCTATTTAGTATCATTACTTCTGGTATCTACTCTGTTTACGAATCAATAACTATTGTTTTGTAAGTGACTTCTCCACTGCGTTCATTGGTGAGCCTTGGCTTTTTTTTTAGACAAGGCAAATCCAAATGTGGATGTTCATTAACATGATCATGGAAATCAACGTTTGATCATAACGGGTCAGTCAAACCGGCGGCCTTCTAGTGTCTCAAATGGTTTTACGTTTATCGAGGGAGTCTTTATTACCAATTCTAAACTTAAACGCGTTCATTTGTCCTTATTTCATACATTTCTGTTATTGACTGACATGTGCTTCAAAAATCGATCGTTAATTTTAAATTTTCAGGAAAGTGTTCAAGACTGTTTATATTTCTGTCAGTACCAGGCGGAAGAATTCTTTTAGTAGAGCCCATTTTGAAACTTTCAAACTTGTCCTTCATTTCGGCTTTATTTGATTCTTGACAAATTTCCGTCTTTGAGCTCCACAGAACCGTACCTTGTCTTCAAATTGAATTATTTCAGTTCCTAATTCTTATGAACAATAAGTATCAGTGGTAGAAAAGGGTCACGCAAAGCAGAAAATCAGCAAACAACACATGTTAAAAGTGTGGATCGGTGCTTCGGGTTTTTAAATGCCATTTCTTTCAGTTAAAATAGAAAACATTTTCTCGATGATTACATCTATATAGCAACTTTCGTGGAAGTTGTGTTAATTAAACTTCAAATATTCCCGACCCTGTCCACTAGTACATGTATAGCAGAGCTTGTACGTGACTGTAATTGTAGCATGTACTTGTTTCCTTCTTGGCTGTCTCCCCTCAGTACAAATCTTGTCTCACGAAATCTTTACACAAACTTTGGGAGGGCATGAAGACAACAATTGACTGAGATTGTGGTTCTCAATGTTTGCGCGGTGGTCAAGGCCTACATTGTAAACCCTATTTTCTCCATGACCTTATCTACTGGATAAAAAAAAGTTTAAACAAATTTTGTGGCAAGGAAGCTAGTGTACTGTTGTACATGTACGTTAAATATCGAATATTTACACAAAATATTTACAAAATATTTGCAAATTTTCTGCGCGGAATTCAAGCTTTTTACAAGAACGAGAAATCGTTTACTCGCGATTTATATCAGTCAAATTTAAGCGACAAAACAAGAAAGACTTATAACCAAATCAACATAATATTAACTCACTGCCAGCTAAATAAAATTAAAAATGTGACTGTCTGTTACTCTGTTCTATTGTTAAAGAAAACAAAAAATGATAAAATTGAACGGCAAGGTGAAAAAGGCGTCCTTACCCGTAAAATTGATATCAAAAGTGTAATCATTAACTCACAACGTTAACAGCATTAGTCCATCGAGAATAACTTGGTGTGCATGTATTTAATTCAAGCAAAATTTTGTCCTCAGTTTACCTTGATTACATGATTGTTTACCAATAAAAAAAACCTAATTATTAATGAAATTACACTATTTTCGCGGTTTTAAAAGCAAAGCGAAATAGCTTACCGTTTGACGAGGTTTCTTTTGTCTAGGCATGGGGGTTCTGGGCTGAAGAAAATATGTAAAAATAAATCAAGTGTTACATGGTAATAAAATCAAGTATTCACTAAACATTTTAACAGAGAACATAATAAAATACATGAGATATTTACAATTTCTCCTGGTTTCCAACCACTGTTCAGTTAGTCTACCCACTGAAAACTGGATTGAAAAAAAAAAAATACTTGCAGGTACATTTTTTTTATCAGACGTTGCTATAAATTGGATAATTAAATTCTGTCTTCTGTTTGGTCTCAATTAATGTTCACGTCCGAACAGGTTTGAAGAATTCGAACAGAGCGTATACATTTTAATAGGTTTCTTAGTTTCTAATACAGCTTGTTATTCGCTATCTCAGATGCCTTGTTATATTCTGATTTGTCCAATAGCAGACAGCCATACATCTTGAATTAGTATGGTCAGGCTTTCTTTCTTGGGAGATTTATTTGCGTCACGAAGATGAAGTAGAGAGCGGGGATATTTACTGTACTCTTAAGGTGACTCGACCCAGTTTTTTTGGGGGAGGGTACCATCCTACTTTGAAGCTCTCTGGTATCCCCACCTTTACTTTTTTTATTGGATAACATATAGATCAATCTACAATCTAACATAAAATTTTTGGCGATCGGAGTAAATGTCACGTGGTTATAATGCCACGTCCCTTTCAGGACTGAGTCGAAAATCTGCTGTTGCCGCCATTTTTTCATGACAATCTCTCGGCTACACATAGTGGGTATTAGTGCCTTGCGCTGAACAGAGTTTCACCAAAATCGCAAAGACCAAATTCGAGAAATTCAGTGGTTTCCAAATTTAGGTCATAATTTATGCGAAAATGATAAGCAAACTTTACACGATTATTTCTAATAAATTATGAGATTCATCCCTTTATTTTGGGCATCGTTATAAGAGATGGGTCCTTGCAAGTCAGCAAAACACTTTAGGGCCTTGAAAATGAACGCTTGGCTGACTTCCGAATGCTCACCGAGATATGATAATTTAGTATGAGAAAATAGAAGGGATTCCCGTCACGAGTTGGTTTAATTACTGGCTTGCATGAAACCTATGAAAGAGTGATATTTTTTTTAATAGTAAGTAGATTTAGTGTGTAGCACTTCTTGATTTTTTTGCAAAGGCACGAGAAGCACGAGAATTGATTAAAAATTGTGAGTTAAACCTCTGTGTATCACGCGATTGCCTTTCTCGCTGTACCAAAATCATATCTCGGTGAGCATTCGGAAGTCAGCCAAGCGCGGTCATTGCACGCGTGCTGAACAAGAATGCTGTATAATGACAGACTAGAAACAATAGACAACTCCCAAAGCACAAACTCAGCCAAAACGCTAAAAATCTTCAATGTTTTCTCAAGTTTGGGCTTATAGAAGATCATGTCACAGTTTTTCAATGACCATGAAATTCAGAATCCGGGTAGTTGGTTAATCAATTGTTGCCCTGAAAAAATTTGAAGGGAAAAAAACTACGAATGCCTTTTTCGTGAGAAAAAGACAAACGTCAACAAATAGCGAAAACTATAATTTTCTATATGTTTGCTTTACTCAAAATCGCGCTCATTTACAAGAAAAGGCCCTAAAGCTTTTTGCTGACTTGCAAGGACCCATCTGTTATAACAATGTCCAAAATAAAGGGATAAGTCTCATAGTTTATTAGATATAATCGTGTCATTTTCGCATAAATTATGACCTAAATTTGGAAACCGCTCAACTTCTCGATTTGGGTCTTTGCGATTTTGGTGAAACTCTGTTCAGCGCAAGGCACTAAAGCGCACTATGTGTAGCCGAGAGATTTTCATGAAAAAAATGCCGGCAGCAGCAGATTTTCGACTCAGTCCTGAAAGGGGCGTGGCATTATAACCACGTGACATTTACTCCGATCGCCAAAAATTTTATGTTAGATTGTGGATTGAGTCTATTCTATGTGTTGGACTTACGATAACAGTAAAGGTGGGGATACCAGGGAGCTTCAAAGTAGGATGGTACCCCACCAAAAAAACTGGGTCGAGTCACCTTAATTTAGTGTACTTTTTAGACCACAGGCGTCCCAAGCTAACACGTTACGAGTGTGGAATGTACTTATGTTGTTAACGTACACTCTGTTGAGTGTGGTAAGATTTTTTCTGTAAAATAAAATCCCCACACGTTTGTATGACGTAATCATCACTGATTAATAGGCACAGCAGACTGCACAAAACCTAGAACCAAATTAATGGTTTGTAACTCTGTCGGATACCATTCTATTTGTATTATCTTCTTGTTTACTATACCTTCAGCTTTACATAAAGCAAAGCAACAAAATATACATATAAAAAGCGTCGCTCCATTAGTGTCACGACAAAATTTTCTTATTGATTATTTAAAAATCATACTGGTACACGACACTGCTGGAGTGACCAACCGATCGAAACAGTTGACAGACTTGACACATATTGTTATCAGTTTCCCCTAGGGACAAATTGATCGTAATGTTACTTTAAACAATGTAAATTCATCATTTGCTTCACTCGATTTCGCCTGTCTAGAACGTCTTTTGTTGATTTCAATTGGTTTTCACTATGCTTTCACTATATGGTGAGGATATTAGTAAACCGCAAATGCACTGAAAATTAAGGAAATTAATTGATTTTACAGTTGTGAACTGAAGGACTGTTAGTGTTCAAGATGGATTTAGTTTAAAAGAAAAATGAGGAAATTTAGCTCTAGAAAGCAACGGGAGCATTAAATTAAATCTTATCATTTTTGTAAATACATCTAAGGAATGAGAAAGTATCATACAGATCATACAGAGAAGAATTTCAGCATGACTTTTTAATTAACTAAAATTAAACTTCTGGGGTTTTACGATGGTGATTTGAAAGATACCAATGAAAGGCAAGGTGTCTTCTGGCCTTATAAGAAAGTGCGGCCAGTTCGCTCGGGGTTATGTGTTGCTAGCGGTGTGTTCGTGCCGGATAAAAGACGTATGGAAGAATGCATTTAGACTGGAGAACGCTACTGAGAAGCTCTTCTTGAGCAACTCATTAGGATAGTACATGGACCGTATGGGGATACTAATGAAGATGATGATTTGAATTGCGGAAATACAAAAACCTAAATGCAAATATGATCGTTAACGTTGCAGTTGTGATACTTAGGGTGTGTTCCTTTCGGTGAATCCAAAAACGGATTTTAGATCTAAGAACGGATTTCGCGTTCCTTTCGGCAAATCCAAATCCGGATTTTTGATCTGGTGAATCCTTTTTGAAAAACGATTCATTGGATTTGAAATCCGAAGAATCCAAATCCAGATTAACGGATTAGTGATCTAAGCTGTTCCATTCACAGTGGATCCGAAATTAGTCATATGATCCAGCGGTATTTCCAGTTGAAGTATTCCCATAGAGGCCGTAGAGTTTCCTCGTTGCTGCCATTTGCCGCAAAACATCTGAAAACACTAGAAGATTTTTCCTGGTACATTAAAATATCCATATACTAACCATTTGTCTCTAAAGATTGCTTGAAATCAGAAATAATTAAAAGTAACAAATGAACTGCTATCTAACTACAAACTCGCTTGCAGACGCGAAAGGCACTCGATGAATCCGAGCTATGGAACTGGATCAAACTGGCCGACACTCTTTAGATAATTTTCAATTTTAATGCGCTTCTTTCTTTGTCTGTTTTATATGTTCCATCGTCGCTATTCGAACTGCCGACCACTAAATTCTGCACGGTATAATCGCATAATTTGTCAAACAGTAGAAAACACGTCATTTCTTGAGAGGCTGTCGTGCATATTGCACGCGTTGGCGAAAGGTTACCAAGGTTACAAATCCAATTTCGGATTTCACGTTCCTTTCGACGGCGAAATCTGGCAAATCTAGGATCAAAAATCCGTTTTTGGATTCGTCGAAAGGAACACACCCTTAATTTGAAATTGCTTTTCAGTTGCTATCACAACTGCAATGATCATACCGTCAATTAAGTTATCAAATAATATAACCAGGCCCAGGTTGTTCAAAAGCTGCATAGCGCTATCCACCGGATAAATCCCCATCCAGCAGATACGTATTACGGGAAACAATTGCTTTATCCGCTGGATAGCGCTATCCAACGTTTGATCAACCGGGTCCAGGATAATAGCATTAATTTTTCCTGACTTGAAATATGCTGTAATTACATGTATGTGAAAAGATCAACATTTTGTGTGCTGCTCTTTTTATAGTTTTGGAAATTTATTAATTCAGTCAAGGAACTATACCACAATTGTTTGGAACCCTATAGGAACGGCCTGGAATTAAATTAAACTTTACCTAATAAAAACACAACTAACGCATTTACGCAAACTTTCCAAGGTACGCCGAGGTTGGTAAAGATTTACGAACTTGGCTTAAAGGTTGAATGAAGGTAACATAAGGTTGCAACAACTTTACGCTCACCCTCTTACGCGAGATATGAAAGTTGAGTAACTGTAAGGTTACTCATACATTGCCACTCTGGTAGCAGGATCTAACGATGACAGTCGTTGGCTTGTTGTTTCTGGAGATCGTGTAATTCTATTCGGGTGACTGGAAGTCATTGTTAACATAAATGGCCAGTCACTTACCCTTGAAAAATAATACAGTGTCTTTGTCACAACCAGCTATAGATAGTTTTTACTCACGTGGTCAACAGCTACGCTTATTTCTTGGAACAAAAAAAGTTTCTATATTAGAAAAGAGTTCAACTCCTAGAAGAATTGGTTCTGTTCAGCAATAAGGTCGGCGTGACGTCATATGAAAACGATTTATAGTGTAAATTTTGGTTACTTCCTTTTCCACGTATGAAATATAGATAAAATCAACAAATGACCGAAAATTTTTATTCAGGTATAGGAGTATGTCCGATGTAAGATCAACATTTTCATTTCGCTGTTGTGTTGTTTTGTGTTTTAAGGTTATAATATCAATGCTCTTGTTACAGATCAACACTGTACACATTTCCGTTGGTCAACAGAGTTTGCGCTGCCCAAACCCACATATTCAGCGGTCCGGAATACCCTAAATTTAAGGACAAGGCCAACTGGTCACGCGACACTTTTCAACCAATGAGAAGGCGTGCTTGTTTATCAACAAACAAATCAAAACATCGCCCCAGTGATAAGAAGTTTTCAAAAAAGCGGACGGAGTCGGACAGAATTAAAGATGAGCTTACAGTACTCGTCTAGGTTTCACATTTAATATTTCAAAGAAAACATTTCATGTAAGAGAATAAGAGGATTAATCGTTTCAAGGAATCACTGGGGTGTTCAAACTGATTCCGGACCGATCGCCGAGGTCGTGGCTTCACTGGCATGACTTGCAAGATTTTTGATAGAAGCAAACTGATCCGGTGTAAAAATAGCCTAACAGAGAGAGTGTGAAAATTTGTTGAGATCGTACAAAATTAAACAGGATTGGTACTACCTATTAACTTCTACAGGCCAAGAATCAAAGAACCAGTCATCATAACAAGAATAAAAAGTAGTTCAAATTTATTAATTTTTCTTTTTTGCGTTTTTGTGTTGTTTCGTGTTGACTTCACGCATCTGATGCTTTCTCTACTTGCTGTAGTACCTGCAACGTTTTAATTTTATCCCAGATAATCAGTCCATGTTCAATGTTGAAATTTGCCTTCTTTCTTTGACTGTTTTTTAACGGTGGATGAACATTTGGAGAATCCAACAACATAAAATCTTTCCAGATTTGGTGAATTCCAGAAACAAAGTGGTTAGTATCTACCTTGCCCTTATGATCTTCAATTTCATCCCCGCAAATTCGGCAAAGTGAGGCGAGATGTTGGAGGTGAATATCCATAAGACCAATAAAATTGTTTTGGCCTTGAAAAAAGGCAAACGCTCGTACTAATGCGAAAAAAAGTAATAACACGGCTCTTTGAGAAACCCGGGAGTGGAAAACGTACGTGTTTTGGACCTCGGAATTAAAAAATTGTCTACCAAAATTCTAGGTTGGCTACCATCCTCACATTCAACATGATGAAAGTTAATCGATATGACAATGGAGGAAAAATATCTAGAACTTCGTGAAAAATCTGCGAATCGAAAAAATAATGGATACTTGTTCACCTACCTTGAAAACCGACCAAAATCTCGCCTATACATTGCGTTGTTTAAAAGAAGAAATAAGCCACAAAATGTGCTGAATATTTCACGAGACACTTCCAATATGGCTTCCGATACGATGTCCACTTAGAAAAATTGTGTATGCCTCATGAAAAGTCTTAAAAATATGCCTGAGAGCCTAAAAAAGATGACTAATTCTGTCCGACTCCATCCGCTGTTTTGAAAATTTTTGATCACTGGGGCGATGTTTTGATTTGTTTGTTGATAAACACAAGCGAGCCTTCTCATTGGTTGAAAAGTGTCGCGTGACCAGTTGGCCCTATCCTTAAATTTAGGGATATTCCTGACTGTTCAGTGAATATTGCTTCGTCATTTAAGGTTGAGGTGCGAGCTTAAGACGTTGCTAAGAAAGCAGATGACAACGCTACTGAACAGACTTCTTGAGCCACTCATTAGGAAAGTCATGGACTCTCTTAGATACTAAAGAAGATGATAATTTGAATTGAGGAAGTACAAAAACCTGAATGCAGATGTGATCGTCACAGTTAAGATAGTTAAGTTGAAATTGTTTAAATTCAGTTGCTATCATAACAGCGACGATCCGGGATAATACTATTTTCTTCATTTTAGAGACCTGAAATATTCTGTACTCACTTTTGAGTGTCGTTTGAAAGGATCCAACATTTTGTGGGTTGACCTATTTTTAAAATAATGGTTCAGAGCCAACGTAAATAATAAGTGGATAAAAAACTAAAATAAAATAAAAAAACATGCTTCTAGAGTTCCAAGTATAAGAAAGATTACAGGGGATACTAACTTTTGGGTTCACCTCAACTATTGATCAAATAAAACTGTGGAATTTAGCTTGAAATAGTCCTTTCATGGTTTTTGGTTCAGAATGAGAGCAAGTGGACGAAATAGGCAAGTTGAAGAGAAAGGCAGTTTATAATCCGAAGAAAGGTACTGCTTTGTTATGATTCGGTAGGAAAATGGATGAAGTAAGAACAACATTGAACCAATTGAAAATAACATTGGATGCTTCAGGAGTTTATTCTTAACTGATACAGATTTGTTAGCAACCTTTACTTTACACACCTCATTACCCAGTCACTACATATCTGCACCCTTATGTTTTAAAAGTCCAGATGATCACTTGACTCGTGGTTACTGCTGGGCTTTTGGCACTTCTTCAATGAAGATACGACTCAGTGAATGCCAACCAGTCTGGGCGTCGGCAAGCGTATGGCCTGAGACGCACTTTCCAACCCAGAATCCCACTCGCACCTTTCCTTTCTGAATGTTATTGCAGTGACCTTCAATATGGCGGTGAAGATGAGGATTGTGGTTTCGGCCTATTAGCAAGTAGAATGCACCATCAATAGTTCCTGGGGAGCTGCACTCGGCTCCATTGAAGGTGAAATACCAGCGACTACAACAGTTGTCACATAAGGCATACCTGAGGTTACCAGCATAGTAGACGTGGAGGGAAGAGTCCGGGTATTTCTTTACAAAGTCACAGTTCTGAAGAGCATATAAAGAAAGTAAACAGCATCTGTGCACTCTGACAATCAATCTTTTTAGCGAAAATTACTTGGTTTGAACTAGTAGAATATAATCATGGCCAGAAATTTCGAATCGACATGCGCAGTGAGAGGTGTAGCCTGCGAACGGCAGACGTTTCTCCTCGCTCTTCGCCGCTGAGGGTCGTTTCGCGAGGATGAACGTCTGCGACTCAGCGACAGAAATTCCTTACTGATGACGTAAATCAATGTTTTCTAGTTAATAAATCCGGTAGTGATGGGGTTCCAAATGCAATTTTTTTTCTATTTTGCGTTTCTACTGGTCGATTTTGGAAAAGTGTTGTGTTCATCTGCGAATGAGCTCCAACAAAACTCAAACCCTTCTTCTATAGAAGACTATACTCCACAAATATTGACTGTTTTGTTACAGATCCATCGCGTTTACATTTGACCTTTGCCGCCTTTTGTCTTTTGTCTGTTATTCGTAAACAATAGCTAGAAGAATGAAACTACTCCGTCGACAAATTAGCGCTTCTGACCGGATTTCGGACAGATTTTGTGTCATCAGCATGGATTTTCTGTCGCTGAGTCGCAGACGTTCCTCCTCGCGAAACGTCCCTCAGCGGCGATGAGCGAGGAGAAAAGTCTGCCGTTCGCAGGCTATGAGAGGTGACACTTTCAGACACTCAGAAAATATCAAGTAAAGGCAATTTTCATTACAGAGAAATGACTAAGAAGAGATCAAATATCGAAAAAAAAAAACTGCCCTAAAGGCATTCGTATTCGCCGACACTCTATCAATTCTATTATACCGTAAAATTCCGAAAATAAGCCCCTCCATGTATATGCCCCTCCAAATATAAGTCCCCCAAACTCGTAACGCATAAAAAACCGTCCGTTAAATCGCCCCTCCAAATATAAGCCCCCCCGGGTGCTTGAACTTGGAAATTGTTCTCAAATAAAAAGTAAAACAAAAAAAAATCGGTAAATCTCCTTCCAAGAATAAGGCTAGCCCAATCGATTTTGAAACGCAAATTTCCCTCCGTACATAAGCTCCTCCGAATATACGCCCCGCCAAAAATAACCCCTCAAAAAGGGCCTTTGAAAAATGTAAGTCCCGGGGCTTATTTTCGGAATTTTACGGTATTTTGATCAACTAAATGAATCTGCATTTATATGTACCTTGCAAGTTTTATCCGTTTCGGTTTTAAAGTAAACAGATTTGCAAATTGACTCTAAAGGATTTCATGGCTGTCGGAGAATAAAACGCTAAAGAGAGCCCAGTTAAAGTGTTCCAGTTCGCGTCCAAGTTCGTCGTATACAACGACCTCCGATCGGTTCTGGGAGTTGAAGATGCTTACTTTCAGGTCCAGTCACATTTTGCACTTGCCGATCAATTTTTTTTCGGCTTTAAACTTTGAAAACGCCGTAAATTTCAGTATGGACTCCACGGTTAAATTTCCAGACATTCATGCAAAACCTCTCGTTCGAGAGATAATTTCTTGCATTTTGAACACATTTCAAAACAATTGACAGTTTTTTCGTTCAGCGACCAGTTTTTGACTGTAAATACTGTCGTGTATGTGTATCGTGACAATGAGCCCGCACCAGGCTGGATTTGACAGCAGCTTAAATCATTAAAGAAAGACCTTCACGTAATTAGCACGAAAAACTGAGTTCGAGATTTCTGGCGATTTCTGGTGAGCGTCATCTGCTTTTTCTTAAAAAGACAATAGAACTGTCATATTGACGCGACAAGTTTTCCTTCCGAACCGCACCGCCGATCGAAGGAGATTGTTGTTTACATTCTCAAGTCATATTTTAGACTTTCGAAGAAGTATTTCGTTCTATTTAAAAATTGGCTTGCAGCACGAAGACTTATCGCGATTTTGTCGTAGCTCGTCCGCCTCGCGACATGAAAAGCTCTTTCCGCTCGCTTTTAAAACAGCTTTTCTGCTGTGAAACTCGTATCAGAGGTCAATTTGTGGTAAGTCAAATCCACTAATATTTGCTCGCGTTCTATCGTCAAAAGGTCGTAAGATATGAATAAAATTGCAATCTCAACGCGATGAATTAGCATCGCAAATGTTAGTCAAACATTATATTATGCTTTCCCTAAACATGTCAGTGACATGTAGTGCCTGTTTGTTTGATTTGTTGGCCGTAAGGAGGTTTATTTAAAAGTTACTAACACGTCGTTGCACAACATTGTACTTCACGAAGCTTAATTCCACAAGATCTCCTCAGTCACATCCATGTCTCAATGGTTTCTTTCTTACATGGTATGCTATCCCATTTCTGCGTATTCCTTTCACGATTATCTGAGCTTGTGTGGTCAGCTGCCGGGAGAAATAAGCCTTCAACTGTCATTAAAGCGTTTCCCTTCTCTTGGGCTTCCGGCCAACGGCAATGAAAGTAACGCCATATTATCCCGATTTCGCCCAAATCGAAAGTTAACGTGAACAATATATCATTAATCTGTAATTCTGAGAAGTTCTAGTTTAGTATCAAACTTGGCCAAGCGCAATGCAAACGGATTTTTCAAGGTTCTGTTACCCTCTTCGTATCTTTTGAATTCTCGACATCCTGTCAGAAAATCAAAGTTTGGTACATGCGCAGTAACGGGATACTGTTCCTTTAATTCTAGTGATAAAGTGACGTTGCGCACTTACATATATCAGTCCTGAATTTTTTGTGTCCACTCTTTTCCAAGTGCACTCCTTCCAGTTATGTGTGAAGCCAGTCGTGCCGTTCCACTGCCGCCTTTGTCCCCTCGCTGTCCTTTTTGTCCGGCGGATCCCTGGGTCCCGGTCTCTCCCTTTGCCCCTTTCTTTCCATCAGCACCACGTGGTCCTTGGGTCCCAGTTTTCCCCGGGCTACCCAGGTCTCCTTTGGCTCCATCTCGACCAGGTGCCCCAGGGGCTCCTGGGACACATGTCATGTATGTCCACATCCCGGTTTGTCCACCATTATTACAATATGGACAAGACTGAACAGGCTGCAAAAAAACAGAAAATTTAATGACAAAATGCTAGTAGCTTTGGAAAATTTTGTCTGTCGTTTAGCGTTTCAATCCATGTGAGGACGTTCTTACTAATTTTCGTTAATTGCAAATGTTTATTTTGCGTTTCTTAGATGAACGCGCGTAAATTGTGATTAAAGAACATGATTCATTTTTCAGTAAAGAAGATATGTTATAGTATTTACCACATTGGTAATGATGTTACTTTTGATTGTTTTAAACGTAAAAATGTTCTTTCTCTATAGCGTTCGATTGCGCAAGTTATCATACCATGTTAATTTTTGAATGCATCTTGAGCATTTCTTAATCAACTTGCAGACTGATTTAGTAAAATTAACACATGATACGTTATTCTTAGTTTATCCATGAATTAACATCAACTGTATTAAAAAATGTGTAGTGACCATGAGTATGAATGCAGTTACCTTGGTGTCTGATTGCTTGTTGTTCTGAGCAGAGCAGAAAGCGGCCATGAGCAATAAAATCAGTACAAACAACATGGTGGTCATTTTAACTCCTGATCGCATCATCAAGGTCCTCTAGCGTTGTGCACTATACGATTGATCATAGTATGAAATATTTTGGTTAGTTCAACTAAAATTACAATAATAAGATTAACGATATATTTAATACTTAAGATATGCCTTGGAAAAATGAGCGGCTTGAATGCTATGGAGTCTTGAGGACTGTTACAGTTGAACTTCACTCTTACCTTCATTTCACAATTGCCAATGCCAAATGATAGCAATGATTATCGGGACAGCTTAATTTATCTCTCTTGCCATAGGTTCTTAACTTTTCGTGTTTTATAATCACGTTTTAAAGCAATCATGCCCCAATTATTACGTTTCACGTGTAAAAAACGTCGAGCATTTTGATTGGTTCTTTTTGCTTAACATGAGGAAATTCGTGTTTTGTATTTTTCAGTAACTGAGTTCCTGTGCAGATCATGCTTTTGTTCCATGGTCGCAAATCTATACCAGCCACAACATCTTTTATAATATTTATTAATATTTTATTTCGTGTAGGATCTATCTCTTGGTATAGCTCCATTTTGCCCTTTACCCGCTGCGATCTTTTGATTCGGTGTTGTGGCTTTACGAGGATGCCTGTCAGCTTATCAACTTTTTGTGTAGTGGGTAAAAAATTAAACTGAGGACAGTTGGCAAGACTGAGTCTTAGCATAATCTGTCGTTGTTTAGATTAGGATTTTTTTGCACTATATTACTGAAAAGCCAACAGAAGTACAATTTTCTTTGTTCATTTTTCTAT